>JAJOOF010008932.1:0-27763 GCA_029582545.1 Solanum lignicaule | reverse complement strand
ACTCCTTAGGCCATCAGTCTAGTGGTCTTGGTTTCGCGACCTCCCTCTCGAGCAAGCCGAAAACACATGGGTGGTTTTGTATTTGCAACTACAAACCCATTAAATTAAACCACAACCACTACGTGAAATCACCATTAAAATACATCTAACATATTAGTAAGCAAGACCCAACAACAATATCAACATATATTTACTAAATCACACCCTAAAAATAGGGGTTTTTAGCCACACATCAAGAAATAACAAAATACACCTAAAATGATACTAAAATGAAATGGGTATATGAAATTAAACCTTGATTTAAACAAAGGAAGAAGAATGGAGAAGACCCACTTCCAACTTGGGAAAGATGAACTCCTTTCTTCAAGTTCATAAAACCCTCTCCAAACTTGAGAGAAAAATACCAAAAAGTACTATTCTATTGTGGAAATTAAAATTAATGTTCGAATCTTAAAATTAATAATAAGTTTAGTATTTATAGACTTCAGAAAATAGTGCTAGCGGATCTTTCGGCAAGGTTAGTCGGAATCGCCGATTAACTCGGCGATTCTCCCTTTGGTGTAGTTCATCGCTGTTTTGCACTAGCCTTCAACATGGTCATGCTCTATGTCATTGGGGGAGATAGTACATGCTTCGCGAAATTATTCATCGAAATGCTGATTACTCCTTTCATCGCCTTTTTTATCCTGCTCCTTCAGGGCTTCGCGTATTGGAACAAAAGGCGGAGTGCGTCCCATCAGCGAATCACCAAGTGTGATTGGCGATGTTCAGGCTTCAGCCTCTTCGTTCTTTTCAGTATTTTTATTCTTTTTTGCGCCTAAGTATCCATGCTTCCACTAAAACTTCAAATACCTAAAACTTAAGAGTTTTCATCAGGTATTGAGACAAAATAAGCATTTGACGACACTATTTCTATCAAAATAAATCTCTAAAGAGTCCAATTTGTGGACTCATCATGCATATACAAGTAATCAGGATCAGCATCCAGGGTTTCGTTGATCCAGTCTAGTTCCAAAGTTTATTGGTGAGCCTTCTTGCTTCCGGACAATCCCTTTATTATATTTTGTCATTTCAGTTTGTTAGGATGATCGGGGTCTTGTCCCGACATCCCTCATAGTATTAGAGGCTTCATAGATAGATAGACAATAGTTCATGAGTCTTTTCATTTTCGGTTGTTTTGTTGAGACTTGATTGAGTTGCCTCTTTGGCTAGTTGAATGTTTATTTCTAAAACATTTTGAGTTATCTTTTGAGACAGTTGGGTAAAGTTTATCTTTTAGATTTATCTTATTCAAAAGTAAGTCTTCCGCTAAGAGTTAAGCCAAACCAAGGGTTCGCTTGGGGCCAACAATGGTTCTCGAGTGCCGACCATGTCTACGGTGTAGGCTCTGGGCGTAACAATGGTAGGCAAGCTTTGCCTAGTGGTTTGGGTTCAAGTGCTCCAAATAAAAACTGGTTCTTTGCACTTCAAACTTTTCATGAACAAGAGGGTTCTCCCGATGTTGTTACTGGTATGTTGAAAGTCTTCCATCTTGATATTTGTGCTTTGCTTGATCCCGGTGCTACCTTGTCTTTTGTGACACCATATGTGGCTATGAGGTTTGATGGTCTTCCAGATGTGTTGTTAGACCCTTTTTATATCTTTCCTTCTATATGTGAATCTATTATGGCTAAGAGAGTCTATAGAAATTATCCCGTTTCCATATCCCATAGAGTCACTCATGTTGATCTTGTAGAGCTTGATATGTTAGACTTTGATATTATTGTTGGTATGGATTAGCTCCATTCTTGTTATGCTTCTATTGATTGTATAACCCGAGTGGTCAAGTTTCAATTTTCTAATGAGCCTGTCCTACTGTGGATAGGGGGAAGTTCTATGCCTAAGGTCATTTTGTTTGTTGTCTTAAAGCTAGAAAAATGATTTCTAAGGGTTGTATATATCATCTTGTTTGTGTTAGGGATACAGATTCCTAAACCCCTACTTTTGAGTCGGTCCCTATTGTTAATGAGTTTTTGGAAGTGTTTCCTGACGATCTACCTGGTGATCCTCCCGAAAGAGAAATAGACTTCGATATTGACCTTCTCCCAGATACGAAACCTATCTCTATTCCTCCTTACCGAATGTCTCCGACAGAACTTAAGGAGTTAAACGAGCAATTGAAAGACTTGTTGGATAAGGGTTTCATCCGATCGAGTATCTCTTTATCGTAGTGGGGCTGGCCGGGGGAGTAGGGGTGGGGTGGGGGGTGAAAAACAAAAAAATGAAAATGAAAGAATTTTTTATTTTAATTAATATGAGTAGTTAGTATATATGTCTTAATTGAGAATATGGTCATATATGTTAATGTGGTTTAATTTTATGATCATGTAGGTCTCGGTCCTTGGACCAAATGTACCAGCCATGTTAGAAATGCATTTTGTTGTGCCAATGGCAGGGGATGTGTTGAATGCCATCAATACAAGGCTGGACGCTAGAAATGTTGCTCTTATTCTCAAGCACTCGGAAGCCAAGATCTTTTTTATCAACTATGAATACATTGACAAAGCTAAAAAGGCCATTGAAATACTAATGTCCGACTTTCAAATGCCAATGCCTCTTGTCGTTGTCATTGATGACCTCGATTCCCCTATTGGAATCCGGTTAGGGGAGCTTGAATATGAGCAGCTGGTTTCCAAGGCAACCTTGACTATGCCCTTGAAAATATTGATGATGCATGGGATCCAATTACTTTGAGCTATACATCAGGTACAACTTCAGAGCCAAAGGGAGTTGTTTACAGCCACAAAGGTGCTTTTTTTAGCACTTTGAGTTTGATTTTGGGGTGGGAGATGGGTACTGAGCCTGTTTACTTATGATCCCTCCCTATGTTTCACTGCAATGGTTGGACTTTCACATGGGGAATAACTGCAAGGGGTGGGACCAATGTTTGTATCCGCAATACAACAGCCCTAGAAATCTACTCCAACATAGTGTTACACAAAGTAACACATATGTGTGCTGCACCTATTGTTCTCAACATAATCCTCGAGGCCAAGCCACATGAGCAGCGTCAAATAATGACCCCAGTACAAATTTTGGTAGGGGTGGACCCCCACCAGCACCACTACTCGAAAAAATCGAGAGGGTGGGGTTCCACGTGGTCCACGCCTATGGGCTCACAGAGGCCACCGGGCCAGCCTTGGTGTGCGAGTTTCAATCCAAGTGGAAAAAATTACCCTGGGAAGAACAAGCTAGGCTAAAGGCAAGACAAGGGCTGGGCATACTGACACTTGCTGAATTTGATGTGAAGAACTTCAAGAATATGGAAAGTGTGCCTCGTGATGGGAAAACAATAGGGGAAATATGACTGAAGGGAAGCAGTATCATGAAAGGGTACTTAAAGAATGGAAAGGCGAATTCAGAAGTATTCAAGAATGGTTGGTTTTTCACAGGGGATATGGGAGTGATTCATCCAGATGGGTATTTGGAAATCAAAGACAGATGCAAAAATGTGATCATATCATGTGGAGAGAACATTAGCAGCGTCGAAGTAGAAAGTGCAATACTAAAACATCCATATGTAGTAGAGGCCTCTGTTGTGGCCATGCCACATCCAAGGTGGGGTGAAAGTCCATGTGCCTTTGTTATATTGAGGAAAGATTCCAACTTGAAAGGATTGGACATCATAGCACACTATAGGAAGAACTTGTTGAGATTCATGGTACCAAATAAGGTTCAATTTGTGGAAGAATTGCCTAAAACAGGAACAGGGAAGGTGCAGAAGAGTCATGTATCATAGAGGTATGTATTTCCCCACTGATTAGTGTTGTCCCACTATTTTTGCTTATTTTTGCCATCTGTCTCTGTGATTTTTGTTGTTACTTGCCTTATTGGAGTCTATTCCATGTCGTTGTTTGGTCTCTCCATATCCTCTTTGTCGTTGATAAGTCCCTCTTGATTTATCAAAGTGAGTTGGTGTTTTGTATGTTCCTTCAAATTGTTAGAAGTCTCCTCTTTGCTAATTGACAACTGGTGGTTATTTTTTTTGGCACTCTGCTTTCTAGGACACTCTATCTTTAATTCTTGATATTCTTCTGCATTTTTGGTTAGATCAATCACTGGTTGATTTGCTGTTTTCACAATCTGAGTGTTTTCTACTGCTTGATCTCTAGTCTTTCCAAAAAAGGCATCTACCCATGCTTTGCATGATACACTCTGTCCTTCTTTGGGGTCTTGGTTCTTAATCAAGATTGTCATAGGATTACAATTCTCATTTTCATTCTCTTCATTATTTAAACTATCAAAAGAATTTGTAGTTTGTATCTCTGTTGTTGATTTCCCAGCAGCCTCTTTTGTGGGTCTCATACTTTGTTAGGTGTAAAAGCCCTCTTGTCCTTCGTAATATTCCATTGTAGCTTTTGGTTGGTTCGATGTTGTCTACTTCCTTTTTTGAATTGATTCTCCTTTTCAATTGGGTCTGTAATTTGCATATCTTCTCGTTCCTGATTTGGTTGTCCCACCACTAGTCCACTTGTTAGGGTTCTGATACCCTTCTCTCTTCGGTGATTCCCATCCGAATGCTCCTCCTTATCTTTCTGGATCCTCAACTCTGGGTGTAGTATAAAACACTCTGCTTCCTTGTGTCCTTGAAGTTTGCAAGAATTGCAATACTTTGGCATATAATTGTATTTAATTTTAACCCATGTTGACAAAATTTGCGCTGTACTAGTCTTCTTGATTCCAACATTAATTAGTTTGGGGAAATCCCTCAGTAGATCCACTTCTACTTTGACTTTCGCACAGCTAGGTCTGGATTTATTTTTGGTGGCCATATCAACATGTAATGGCTTACCAACTGCTTTAGCCATCGTAAACAAAGACTCTTTAACAAAAAAATTGGAAGGCAAAGCAGGGAAAGAAATCCATGCTAAAGCAGTAGTAGTTTCTTCATCAGGGTTTAAGCAAGGCTCCCACTTTAGAGTTCTCATCTGGTAATACCCATCGTTGGCCCTAAGAAAATATGTCGATTTGGACATGACATGGACATATTCTTCCATGGTCGTAAGACGAATGAGAATATGTCTATCCCTTAAAAAACTGAAGTTGCATTCCGCCTTGATGTCACACTGCAGGGGCACTATTTTTCAAATCTCATCCAATTCAGGCCAACCATAAGAGAATTTTCCCACAATAGCATATTGTAAATTCTCTTCCAGAATCATATTATTTACTTCTTCTCCTCCTCCCATAAGACTGTGGGTTCTACATGTGTGTAGGTAATCTCTTTCACAGGGATAGTGATAGGGTTTGTGGGCTTATTTAGATCTTGTGGTACAGAAGCCAAATATGAAGTTGTTGGTGGTATTGGAGGTGGTTCTCCAACCGAGAGAAGAGGCCAGCCATTGCTGGCAGTGGCCATGCCACCAGTCGCCGTAAGATTAGGTTTTCGGTAGGCACTTCTTGAGAGAGTACGTTTGCAATTTTTAATCCCCTTCTTTGGAATCAAACCCTAACTTTTGGGGATTTTTATCTTTGAAATTGGGATTTTGAAGGGACTCCATGGATGAATTCTATCCATTTATGAATAGCTATCATACCTTAGCAACAAAGGCCTATGATGTGAAAACCCTAGCTTCTTCAACCCTAGCTCCAACTTCCTTCTTCTTCTTCTTCTTTGAGTTTTCTAGAGAGAGAATTTTTGGTGAGGATGAAGTTTGGGAATTGATTTGGGTTTTAGAAATAATGAGATAAATGACTTAATTTAGTGGTCTAAAATACTTATATAGGTGGTCTAAATTAGGCTAAAACTACATCTCTTAATATTAATTAAAATCGGAAAACCCCAAAGTGCCCCTAAACTTAACCACCAAACCAGTTCCCAGGTCACCATCCACAAGACCTCACTAACGAACCATGGTTGGACCCACGACCCGTGCTGGTGAACCGTGGCTTGGGTTCTAGGAGTCTGATTTCAGGGCTTGGACCTACGGCTCCACCCACAGGGCGTGGATCCTACCGTGGTTCACTGCTTTTGGGCAGTTTCCAGGGGTCCTCCTCAAGGACCCATAGTTGGTCCTTGGGGGGGTTGGGGGGTAGGGGTAATACCTTGATGTTCTAACACAAAAACCTCTATTTTAAGTATGGGGAGTTACATCCATGAGGCTAAACCTCACGTCAAGCCCTAGTTTAGCCTACTAATTTCCGGAGTGTTACACTACGACTGCCCCGATCAATCAGCAGGTTGTGGCCCCATCTCCATCGTAGACTAACACTACTATAGTAAGAATCAAGGACTTTACTCGGATGAACCCTCTGGAGTTTCATGGGTCTAAGTAAGGATAAGATTCTTAAGAGTTTCTCAACGACATCCAGAAGGTAACAAATATTATGGGTGCCACTCTAATCGAGAGTGTAGATTTGGCTGCCTATCAAATGAAGGGACTGGCCTACACTTGGTACCAGCAGTGGAAGGATTACAAGTTTTCCATTTAGAGGTTTATGCGTTGTTAGATCCAGGGGATACAGTGTCTTTTGTAACTCCCTATATAGCAGTAAACATTGATGTCAATCCAGAAACTCTTTCAGAACCCTTCTCAGTCTCTACTCTAGTTGGTGACCTAGTTATAGCTAGACGGGTATACAAAAAATACCCTGTCGCAGTCTCTCAGAAAGTCACCTCAATAGATCTTGTAGAGTTATAAATGTTAGGTTTTGATATCATTCTAAGCATGGATTCGTTACATTCATGTTATGCGTCAGTGGATAGTAGAACTAGGATCATTCGGTTTCAGTTTCCAAGCGATCCAGTCTTAGAATGGAAAGGTAGCAGCTCAGTGCCTGCAGTCGATTTATTTCTTACCTTAAGGCTAGAAAGATGATCTCTAAAGGGTATATCTATCATCTTGTTTGGGTAAATGATTCAAACTCTGAAACCCCAACTCTTGAGTCAGTCCAAGTAGTAAATGAGTTTCCAAAAGTGTTTCCAGAAGATCTTCCCGGAGTTCCTCCCGAATGGGAAATCGACTTTGGATTAGATCTCCTTCTAAATAATTAACCCCTTTCGATTCCTCCTTACATAATGGCCCCAACCGAGCTTGAGGAATTGAAGGAGAAGTTGAAATACCTTATAGATAAGGGCTTCATCAGACCAAGTATCTCTCCATGGGGTGCACCAGTGTTGTTCGTGAAAAAAAAGATGCTTCTCTCAGAATGTGCATTGACTATCGTCAGTTGAACAAAGTCACAATCAAGAATAAGTATCCCATGCCCAGGATTGATGACTTGTTAGACCAACTTCAAGGTGCTAGTTGTTTTTCTAAGATAGACCTTAGATCTGGCTATCATCAGCTTAGAGTCAAAGATAGTGACATTCCGAAGGCAGCCTTCAGAACTCGGTATGGTCATTATAAACTTGTAGTTATGTCATTTGGACTAACAAATGCTCCTGCAGCTTTCATGGACTTAATGAACAGAGTGTTTAAGCAGTATTTAGATTTGTTAGTTATTGTCTTTATTGATGATATCCTTATTTATTCTCAGAATGAGGAGAAGCATGCGACTCATCTGAGAGTTATTCAACAAACTCTCAAGGATCACCAGTTATTCTCTAAGTTTAGTAAAATGTGAATTTTGGTTACAGTCAGTCGCTTTCCTTGGTCATGTGGTATCTAGCAAAGGGATCTGAGTGGATTCTCATAAAATAGAGGCAGTGAAGCAATGGCCTAGACCCACCTCTCAAACAGATATTAGAAGTTTCTTAGGTTTGGCCAGTATTACAGAAGATTTGTGGAAGGATTTTCATCCATAACTTCCTCATTGACCAAGTTGACTCAGAAAAAAGTTAAGTTTCAGTGGTCAAATGAGTGAGAAAATCTTCTCAGAACTAAAGACTAGGTTAACTACAACTCCCATCTTGACTCTACCAGATGGTTCAGACGGCTATGTGATCTATTGTGATGCATCCAGGGTCGGCCTAGGTTGTGTGTTGATTTAGCGAGGTAAGGTTATAGCGTATGCTTCTAGACAACTTAAGGTCCATGAGAAGAACTACCCAACTCATGACCTCAAGCTTGCAGCCGTAGTATTTACCCTTAAGATTTGGAGACACTACTTGTATGGTGTTCATGTTGACGTATTCTCAGATCATAAGAGCCTCCAGTATGTGGTCACCCAGAAATAGTTGAATCTTCGTCAAAGGAGGTGGCTTGAATTCATCAAGGACTATGACATGAATATGCTTAGCCATCCTGGTAAAGCAAATGTAGTGGTTGATGCTCTCAGCATGTTCACACAAACAATGAGGAGATGATCATTTCCATAACAATGCACAATTCACAACAACACAATCGTGATACAACATCAATAATCCTTTCAAACTATTCTCAACATATCACCCACCAATAATTAATCACATTGCCTTTTATTCCCTTTTTCATCATTAGAATTATTCAATATGGACAAGTCAACCCATCACCAAGTCCAATTACTCCCCAATATATACCACAAGGAAATACACGATTCTATACACTTAATAAGGATTGAGAAATTTACTTGCCTCAAATAATCGAACAACCACTATGGAACTTGAGCATTCCCCTTTCGTTGTGCTCCCAAATCAGTACAATCTATTCAAATAAATAATCACAATAAGATTTTGAAACTAACCGCACCCATATTACTATATGTTTAGTCTTGATCAAAAGAATCACCCAAATCTATAATCAAGTTCTTAATCTTGATGCCAATTAACATGTCAACTCTCATATATTTTTTTCAAATTTCAAGCCTAGGGTTAAGTTCAATTTCTTCAGTAATATAAATCTAACTGTATTCATATAATGCAATACACCTAATATTTAATTACTTATACCAATATATCAAAACTTGAATCATAATGTGATAACAATAAAAAAATTAAAAACAAACCCAATTTATGCAATCCTGTATTTAAACACAAAACTTAGTATTACCTCTGAAATCTCTTTAGGCATTATGTTACTTGTAGACCTATTCTATAATACACATAACCTCCCTTCCAATGGTTGGTTGTTCATTACCAATCACTGAACTCAACTCTACTCAACTCAAAGAAACAAAGCTCAACTCAGAGAAAATAAGGCTCGACCCAACAATAAGATACTCAACTCAGTGAAACATAGGGCTCAACTCAATAATAAGATACTCAACTCAGTGAAACATAGTTCAACTCAACTTAGAGAAAATAAGGCTCAACTCAACAATAAGATATCCAACTTAGTGAAACATAGGGATCAACTCAAAAATAAGATACTCAACTCAGTGAAACATAGTTCAACTCAACTCAAGGAAAATAAGGCTCAACTCAACAATAAGATACTCAACTCTGTAAAATATAGTTCAACTCAACTCAATGAAACATAGTTCAATTCAACTCAATGAAACATAGCTCAACTCAACACAGAGAAAATAGGGCTCAACTTAACAATAAGATATTCAACTCTGTTCAATATAACGCAGAAGTAAAGATGCATTATAAAGAAAAGCTTTTAAAACATTAGATAAAAACTCAATGTATTGAAAAATACAATAATAACTCAGTTTGTATAAAAATACAAAATAACTCTATGGGGGATTCTCTAACCGACAACCATCACTATGATCTATGTGATGATACAACGTAATTGTCCTATACTTTACCAGGGTATAGAACCTACTCACTAAATGGGTCCACTAGACTATGCTTAAAAGCAATAAGGAATCATCTAAAACGTGTGACCCTTTCTACCAATGTTGGCTACATGATTTGTGGGGGTTGTGAGTTATTAGAACTCTCCCCCATATCGGTGCTCAATACTACTCCCAAAATATAACATAGCTCATATATTTTAAAGAAAACATTTCCTCTTTCTAAACTTTGAGATTATTACACAAAATATTTCTCTTCAAAGAGATAGTACTTAAAACTGCTCATGAACTCTTTTGAAAATCGGTGTTTCCTCTCATCTTAAATGTAAAAATATTTAATCTTGGGAATACTTAGTTCCCATATATCATTTTAAAAAATGAACTCAACTCTAGTCATCCTCATACTCATTTACTCAGGCCTTTAAACAAATTATAAATAATTGTAAAAGACTTCTTAAAATACGGTTCATTACGAATTATGGATGTGAATGACTCAATTTAAGGTTTTTAATAACCATACATAGAACTCAATACTCAAAACTCAACAACTCCAGAACTCAAGGAATCAATTGTACTACGCATCTAAAAAATGCTCAGCTTATAGGGTTCATACGGAATTTATGGGCATGAACAAATCAACTCAAGGACCTTCTTGGGTAACATGTAGTAGTCCCATGATTAGTAATATAATCTCAAAAGGATTAGGAACTCAATACTCAAGACTTAGAACTTGAAGCTATTACTCCTCTCAAAGATACTCAAATTATTGAGTTCATGCGGAATTTATGGGCATGAACGACTCGACTCAAAGATCTCAATGGTAATGTAAACTCATGAATTCATTCGCATATTTACTTACTCGAGTCTTGAAACAATTTACAAGTAATTGTAGAAGACTCCTCGAAAAGACTCAAAGGGACTTTCTCAAAAAACTCAAAAGAACTCTCAAGACTTGAATCTTAACTCTACCTTAAATTTAAATTATTAATTCAAGTTTATGATTCATGTTATGAATGATTTCTTGATGTTTCAGAGTAGTTTAGAGTAGTTAGAATCAAAGGGAAGTAAAGGTACCCTTTGAAGGAACTCAGACGGGACAAACGACGGAGAAGGGGTGGGGGCAGGTGACCCTAGCCTACTGAGTGGCGCAATGCGCCAACCTTTGAACTACAGAGCATTTCTGTTGGCACAATGGTGGGGCGGCGCGCCACCCCCTGTCCAAATTTCCCCGATGAATTTCTTTGCTCGTTTTCTGACCCTAGTTCACCTAGATTCAAATGGTTTCTTCTCCACTCACTTAGATTTGAATACCCAACATAAGTACACACTAACCTACTCAAAACAACCCTCAAATCACTAACTTTCATCTCAAGAATTCATCAAAACCCCAAGAATCAAGATTACGAATGAAATTTCAATAAAACTCATCAAGAACTCAAATCCTTCAACCTCAAGAATGAAATTTGCATTAAAATAGCATGATGGGCGTGTGGGTCAACAAACCCAACACTATGAGAACTCACATATCTCTTAAGGATCAAACCCTTGGTGAAACAACCCTCTATCCGCAAGTAATTTCGAAGAACGCGCCTTGAACCTTCCCTTTTTTCTCTTCTTGAACTCTCTTCTAAAATCCTAAGCTAAATTAGGACTGTAAAACTGAACCAAATCAGTTTAGACCCCTAAAACCTTACTAAAAACGTTTTAAATCTGATGAGGTAAGGAAAAGACTAAAATACCCCTCACATTTTCAGGTAACTTTCCTTAACTGGACAGGCAGACTTCAAATGGACATATCTCCCTCATACGAGCTCAAAATTTTGAAAACTTGGTGGCGTTTGAAAGAGGATTCAACGACCTTTCATTTGATATCTTACTGGCCACCTAAATCATCATGTACTGTATGTTATGGTCGTTTGAAGTTGACCCCAAAACTGAAAGAAACTTAGGAATGTCTTGAATGAATACTCTTTAGTTCTTTTTGGAACTTAAGGTGCAACATCTAGTGACCTTAACCCTTATGGAAATTTAAATAACTCGGTAAAATCTTACTCACAACGAAAAATGGTTTGAGTCTAAGCTCAAAAAATTTCTGCGGTGTTACACTATCTCCCCCTTGGGATCATTCGTCCTCGAATGACGACTGGACTGGGTATGGAACATGCTTACTCTTACTATATTCAAGCTTAACCCAAATCCTAACGTTCAGGTTCTATACCTCTCTATAGGGAATCCCATCCCAAGTATATTACTTTTTACCACCACATTAGGCTCATATCAAGAACCACCTAATGTTTATCAACACCACATTCAAGCTCAGTACTCTAACGACCCCATGGACTCCTACTAACCAGTTCCTTAAGAAGTTCTCATTCTCTCATCATCTCTGCCATACCAACTAGAATTTCCCGCATTATTACTCGAAACTAATTAAGGGCTCTCTTTTAACTATTACTCAAAGTAAAACCTCATCTTTCTCTTCCTCCTCATTTATAGCCTTAGATGGAATTATCACACCATCATTATCACGATAAGGTCATTAACTTTCTTCTTCTAACATCACTCCACTACTAAAAGGGCTCTGAAAAGATATCTCTCATACTCTTTTTGAACTCATTACTATCTCATTCTTAACACTTGACTTGGTTTCTTATCTTATCATCTCCCCCTTAGGTCTAAAGCTGACACTTGAAAGCTATGGACCTACTCCATAATCTCTAAACTAGTTTACATCCCCCTTTACTCTAACACTCGGGAAACGTTTATCTCATGACTACCGAACTAAGCAGGTACTAAGACCTCTTTCTAAGACATTTCTTGATTTAACGTTTCAAGCACACCTCATCCAATTCTAGGTGTTCAACTATCGTAAATTAGTATAAAACCCAACTAAATGAGTTAGGGTCGAATCCCACAGGGAGTGGTACGTGTTTCAGATTCAATTGGGAAGTATAAAGTGGTCAAATCAGTCATAGGAATAGAAATTATCGAATAAAAACACCATTCAAATCAATGGGTGACACAAATGTCAAATGGGGGTTTTGGTTTTGATTATTAACTACAAATAGCAGTTCCAAACAATAAGAATTAACAATAAAGAGACGGATTCTTAGGAAGTGATCGACTATAGGCTATTATAGACATATGGGTAATTGCAACTATTAGAAAATAACTAGATATTAGTGAGTAGGCTAGGCTATAGGGGAGGTAAATTTTCTCTCGAATAATTTACCCCGAATAAAGTGATTTCTCTCGAACATCAACAAGCATGCAAAATAAGAGCAGCCCACACCTTAATCAATCACTCTCTCGAGCTGAATGTGTGGGATTGGGTTTAGGATCCACGCTCTTAAGCTGAACCCAGGTCAACCCAATACCCACAAACCATCAATCAAAAACCTTAGTTCTAAAACTTCTCTCTCGAGCAAGCCAAGAATACAAACATAGAACTGCATTTGCTACTACAATTCTTAAATAAAACCACAATTAATGATTGAACTCACTGCTAAATAGCATTTAAACTAATAATTAGCAATACCCATAAGCTAAATTCAGCCCATAATCACACCCCAAGAATTGGGGTTTTAGCTAGACATTATAAAAAGGTAAAAATCATTACCAAAATGATTATCCATCAACTGGGTAATAGTGATTTCATCCTTACAATGCTCTAATTTGAAGGTTCTCAAAGACCCACTTCCAAATTCTCAAAAGTGAATTTATTCAATCCCTTAAAGCTAAGGAAAAACTACAGAAAACTGTCTCCCGGTTGTTTTATTCAAAGATAGATAAAAATATATAATCCAAGATACTAAACTAAATGTTCAAAAATGTATTTATAGTGGCCGAAAATAATCTACGAAAGCTCATTCGACGAAGTAAGTCGGGCTCACCGAACCACTCGGCGAGCCGGCCTTTGGTCTCTTCCATCGCCTTTCTACCTTGGCATTCAGCATCCTCAAGATTTGTAACTTTGGGCGATCTATCAGTGCATTGCAGAACTACTCGGCGATCCACCGACTGCTCCTTTTCATCGCCAACTTGGTTCTTCCTTTCAGGCTTGGCACACTTGAACTTTGGGCGGTTTGATGAGCCACTCGGCGACACGTCGAGTGCTCTTGGCGATCCTCAGGCTCGCCCATCTTCATTTCTTCAGCCTGTTTTGTTCCTTTTTGCTTGTTAGTGTCCTTGCTTTGTTCGTCAATCCATATTCCTGAAAATAAAGGATTAATCATCCGTTATTGGCACAAACTAAGAATTTGAGGACACTAAATCTATATAAACAAAGCTCTAAATGAGTCCAAATCTCAGACTCATTAACACCCCCAACTTTAAACTTTTGCTTGTCCTTAAGTAAAACTCAAGTTCAGCAGTTCAAAAAGGATGTCTCAAATAGTGCTACAAAAGACTCAATCATGAATGCACACCACAAGACTCAACTTACTCATGCAAGGATCAATTGTGCACTCAAAGATTCAAGTTATGACTCACCATTATCAAAGATGCTCAAGTTCACAATACTTGCTTCAAATGCAAGTTCAAGATCAACAAAGGTACTCAAATTCCCTCACAACAAAGATGATTCCATATTCACACACAAGTCTTCAACAATTTATAGCTCTGGAATCACATACGACTCTCACCCTCATAAAGATGAAAACATGCATGAATTCACCCATAGGTTTGTCATTATTTTCCAATCAACAATCGTTTCAGCTCACTCAAGATCAAAAAGGTCTTTTCAAGGCTTGTAATGAGGTTGAGTGTAAAGGTATGGTCATTTAGGCTCAGTGGTTGCTACCCTCATGAAATGTGGTCTGAAAATCACTTTTTTCCTTTTCTTACATTTTAATCATGCTCGGAATTTACCCCATTATTCAACTTCTAATGGAATATCGGACACCCCATTTCTTTTGTAACTTTCACCGCTTTATTTCACAACCTTTTCATTCTTTTTCTTTTGCTTTCTTCTTTTCTTTATCTTGGTTTTTTTTATTATGGAGGGGTTCCAAATTTCTCAAGACCATGGATCAAGGGGACTTCTTCATACTTCTTGATTTACCTTCTATTTTCACCACACCCCCAACTTAGGCTTTTGGCCTAAGTTGGCTATTCACACATACCACACTTCATGAGGATTATGGGTGAATGGATAAAGAGGAGTCTCAATTGCTCAAGTTTCTTCCAAGAAAAGGATAAGGCTCAAAGAGGGGTTCAAGCAAAGTTCACACATCTCACAAGGTTGGCCACAAAAGATGTATATTGTCAAATTGTTTCACTCTTCAAAATTGTTGTTTAAGATCATTTCAAGAGCTTGCATCACTTAGTCAACCGGACCAACGGGGCAAATTCTGGGTGTCATCACACAAGGCATTGACACCAATATCAAACGAGACTCCACACTTTCGCTAGTGTGCAATGTTCATCACAAGAGACTTCATTCGATAACCGGCTAGTCACAACGAGATGCAAATAGTCCACATATTTTCTATGCAACTTCATTTGGCCTCATCGTAGTCGCACATTAATTTTTATTCGATTAAGAGCACTATTCAAGTCATCGGTATTGATCATAATTGATACTCAAATTACACAAGAACAACCACATTCACACACAACAAAAGGTGGAAAAATTTTGTGGACGGCTGTCAAAAACCATTTTCATTCATAAAAAGGAGCCATAAGCTCAAACATCCACAAGACAATATCAACACACATTTCAAACACAAAAACCCAATATATACAAAATATAGTCACAAGAGGTAGGTATGAAAATACCTCACCCACCACAAACAAAAAGCAGTTGCCCTCAAATGCAACTAAAATAATCAACAGTGAATAAAAAAATGACAGAAAGGGAGGTAAAGAAGAATCTTGTCTAAATAGTCGCTCCATCTGTCGGGGCATCAGTGTCAGGTGTAACACTCTGATCATGGGCATCAGTGCCTGGTGTAATAACAACACTGGATCCACTAGTGCCTGGCATGGACGTATCTGCTAATGAAATCTGCACGGCTGAATGCACCATGGCCTCTTCAACCTATGTAAGGCCCTCATATGTAGCCTCTTCATCGACATCGAGTTGCTCCTCATCAGTCTCAGCCTCAGACTCAGCAGCAGCCACCTCATCAGCTCGAACCTCATCTCCGATGGTAGTCGGAGGCACCTCAGAGTCAGCTGGCATATCCGAGATTTCCACAGTCCCAAAAATCATCGACATATCTATGGACTTTAGCTGGTCAACGTCCTTCTTCAATTTAGCAATTACAGCCTTTAGGGTTGTCACCTCATCAGTGGCCCACTAGCCTCGCTCACACACCGCTATCTTTGCCGCAATGTCATCAATAAACACACTAAGAGGTGCCACAGCAGCAGTGAGGGCCCTCTCAATCATCCCAAGGACTGTAGCCTCAAGCCTGGAGGCATGCCTATCAGCAGAATGGGCTAGATGCCTCATCCATAGTATCGCATTCTAGGTGAGTGTAGGTTTGGAGGAAGTAGCACTAGCAGCAGAACTAGGAGGCAGGGGAGCAGTAGAAGAACTCGTAGTCATGGAAGGAGCATCACTAGATATACCTGAAGGCCCAGGGGCTAGAGTAGGCAATACTGCCTCTGCAGGTAAAGTCTCAATGTCCACAGCCACGGAAGAATCCACTGGGGCTGCCTTTTTCTTCTCAACCTCATCATTCAAGTACTCGGCCTCAATGCACCGGATATTGGTAGAGGAGGTGGGAATCACTTACACATCCTTCTTCTCATCGCGAGGCACTCGGGCTCCTCTGCATAATTTGGTGATCAACACCAGAAAAGGGAGAGAGGTTTGGCGTTGCTTGGCCCTCATGTCCATCTCTTGTGCAATAATCATGCCTAAATTTATGTGCTTCCCTGCAATGATGGAGCCAAGACATGCCGCCTTCGTGTGGTGGAGTATAGATTCATTCTGGGAAGGCATGATAGAACTGTTGATGAAGCAAAACCAGTACCTCGCTGCTACATTGAGGTCTTTCTTTTCTATGGGTGCTCCAACCTCGATCCTCGAGAAGTACCGTCAGATAATAGAGGGGCTAACCACTTTTCAAAGTCTACAATGATTTTGTCTTGATCATGTATTGTTAGTCATCTGAAATATTCTCTGTACACTCCAGAACTGCATTAATATCATCACTATCACACTTCACCTTCTTGCCCCTAACAACCACATAATCTACCGGCTTGAATGTGGCAGCCTTCCCCTTCCCTTGTAGCACTAGAGCTCTGTAGGCAGTGTAAAACTCCCAGACCCAATTAGGACTGTAAGGGCCATGGGGTCTAGTGAAAATCTGGAACTTGTGGGACCTCAAGGTGCGCCAGATCTCTATATATCTATCTATCACTCCATCTGTAGACAGTCTCTTCTCCTTTATGATGGTCCTCAGTCCCTCAGCCTTTAGTCTATTCATAGACCGATGAGAAGGACCATGTGTAGGTGGTGTTAGGACCACAACCTGATCTGGAACGGGAGGAGGAGTAGTGGCCTAGAGTACGCGAATCCTAGACGGATCATGCATCTTGTTGGACCACATTTTAGCTCTTCGGGCCAATAACAACTGATCGTCCTCAGGCTCAAAGATGATAGCCGGAGGATCCTGGTGCTCACCCTCACTCTCAGAAGTAGTGAGGTGAGTGGCATACACTCCCTCATTGTCAGAGCTGACCTTCGGTGACTCAGGAGCCAGTGCCTTTCCTTTTCCTTTTCCTTTTCCATTCCCACCTATGGTAGGAAGTTTTGTGGCCTTTGCCTTGGATGCATCTGCATCCTCATTTATAGTGATTCCATTTTCCCTCTTACGGTGCGGCATGTCTCGTCCTGCCACTTTTGGTCTAGCCATATCTGCAAAACACATCAGAAATAGTTGGAAACAACTCAAAGAAAAATTTCAGAAACAAGTTGTAGAAAGACTCACCGAACCGATCGGCGAGTCGCCGAGTCACTTTGGCGAACCAGATCGGGCTCTCCGAAAGGACTGGCTTGAAAAATGTCCAGAAAAATAACAAGTCGGTGATAGGTAGGGCCATTTGATGAATCGCCGACATCATTCAGTGAGCTCAAACTAGCCCGCCGAAAGTTAGAGTGTGTTTTAGGGGTTAGGGGCGCAGAAAGGGATACTTTTGGTGAGCTCAGGCTTCCCGCCAAAAGTTACAAAACAAAACTTAGCCAAAAATAGGAACTTTGGCGAACCGCCGAGTGGTTAAGTGAGCTCGACCCAGCTCGCCAAACTGCCCCAATGTGCCAATTTTCACCCCATTTCCCAAAATCAAGCCCGTAGCCCCCGAAAGCCAAATCAAACAACACACTTAATCAATTAATCCCAAACCCATTAGATCCATGCCACCGGGGTACTCAGACTTCCCCTAGTTTGGCCAAAATTTAGCCATTTGACGACTTTTGCCCTCAAGAATGACGTCAAATGCTCCATCATTGGGAAAAGCACGTCATTTAACACAATTTGGGTTACTCAGACTTCATCCGACTAGACCCAACAACAAAATACCGCAACCTAACAATTTATGATCAAATTTAAAGAACAAAATTTGAGAAATCAACCATTTAGGCAATTTAGCACAATTACGAGAATACAAAAGGCACAACTAGCACACAATTTACGATTTCAGAGAGGCCCAGCACACATCAACAAGATTTACGCAATTGCATTTGAATTTAACTGCTATTTAAGAGTTTGGGGTTCAGAAAACCAACCTTTTAGCCAAAATACGAATTTGTAAAGCTAGGCAGCAATGAATTCCAACTCCGAGCACGAGATCAACTAGCAAAAAGTGATAAAAATGCAAAAATCAAGAGAATCTAAAGTGCAGGTGTGGTTGTATGAAGTAAAAAGAGGGAATATGAAAGAGTTTTAAAGTTTAAACCTTTGGCCTTTTAAAACCATTCAGTTCACAGCCCTTCGGCGATGTTAGTCGACCTCGCCGAACCACTCCGCGACACGCCGAGTGGGTACTTACCTCACCGACTTTTACAAGGTCTCCAGTTAATTTAGGGGTCCAAAATGCGGACAAAGTCGGGCTCGCCGACCTCTTTGGCGAGTCACTGACTGAACTTTTGGCTCGCCAACCTGCATTTTTTTAAACACATTCCACTTTTCCACCTGCACAATCAATACCCCTTATTTCAAAAACAAACATAAAGCAATAAAAACTTGGGTTGCCTCCCAAGAAGCGCCTTAGTTAACATCGTGGCACGACGCAAGTACCCACTCAAACTTCATTCTTGGGGTTTTGCCATAGTATTACTAGGCAACCCTCCTTGTCGTCTCGAGTAGAGATGAGACAACATATGACCCATTTGGGTCTCTAGTAGCTGAATAGATATGGAATGAGAAGCAGTCATCTGATTTAGCATTGAGACATTCTCTTTTATCTCTTTCGACACTCTGTCGTATTCTTCGACTTTGTGGAGAATGAGTGAGAGTATATCTTCTATCTGTCCACCCTCATAATTCTTGGGCTTTCTACGCTCATGAGGAGGAATGTACCTATCTTTCTTTTTGTACAGTACTTCAAACTCCATGATCTTTTTGGCCAAGAGATCCAGCTGAGTCAACATTTTGGCCAAATTATGGTCCTTCTCTTTCTCCTTGTTGGTCTTAGTCATGATATCAAGGAGTTGGGCTACTATTGCATAGGGTTGTCGTATTAGACCACCCGGAGAAAGTTGGTCAGCCATTCCTCTGTTCTCAGGACCAAGACCTCTATAGAAACAGTCCAGTAACATCTTATCTGGGATTCCATGAGTTGGGCATTGCAGCAATAGTGTCTTAAATCTCAGCCACAACTCATGGATTGTCTCACCCTCCAAATGCTTGAAATTTAGGATGTTATCCCTAAGAATCATCATCTTTGAAGGAGGGTGGTCCACTTGGTTACCGTCCCTACCATATATGCTCATTTCCTTTGTTCAACAAGTAACACAAAAACTAAAACTAAAACTAAAAATAAGTAGATTCAACTATAACTAAAAAGAACACAATTCAACTTCACCAAAAGAATTTCAAACAACACCACTCCTCGGCAGCGGCGCCATTTTGATTTTACATTTCAAGCACACCTGATCCAATTCTAGGTGTTCAACGATCGTAAATCAGTATAAAACCCAACTAAATGAGTTGGGATCGAATCCCATAGGGAGTGGTACGTGTTTCAGATTCAATTGGGAAGTATAAATGTGGTCAACTCAGTCATAGGAATAAAAATTATTGATTAAAAACATCATTCAAATCAATAGTTAACACGAATGTCAAATTGGGGTTTTGGTTTTGATTATCAACTACAAATAACAGTACCAAACAATAAGAATCAACAATAAAGAGATAGATTCTTGGGATGTGATTGATTATAGGCTATTATAGACATAAGGGTAATTGCAACTATTAGAAAATAGCTAGATATTAGTGAGTAGGCTAGGCTATAGGGGAGGTAAATTTTCTCTCGAACAATTTACCCCGAATCAAGTGATTTCTCTCAAACATCAACAAGCATGCAAAATAAGAGCAGCCCACACCTTAATCTATTCACTCTCTCGAGCTGAATGTGTGGGATTGGGTTTAGGATCCACTCTCTCGAGCTGAATGTGTGGAATTGGGTTTAGGATCCACTCTCTCGAGCTGAACCCAGGTCAACCCAATACCCACAAACCATCAATCAAAAACCTTAGTTCTAAAACCTCTGTCTCAAGCAAGCCAAGAACACAAACACAGAACTACATTTGCAACTACAATTTTTAAGTTAAACAACAATTAATGATTGAACTCTTTGCTAAATAGCATTTAAACTAACAATTAGCAATACCCATAAGCTAAATCAACCCATAATCACACCCTAAGAATTGGGGTTTTAGCTAGACATAATAAAAAGGTAAAAACCATCACCAAATTGATTATCCATCAACTGGGTAATAGTGATGTAGTCCTTACAATGCTCCAATTTGAAGGTTCTCAAAGACCCACTTCCAAATTCTCAAAAGTGAATTTCTTCAATCCCTTAAAGCTAAGGAAAAACTAGAGAAAACTGTCTCCCGATTGTTTGATTCAAATTTTAGATAAAAATATATGATCCAAGATACTAAACTAAATGTTCAAAAATGTATTTATTGTCTCCGAAAATAAGCTACGAAAGCTCATTCGGCAAAGTAAGTCGGGCTCAGCGAACCACTCGGTGAGCCGCCCTTTGGTCTCTTCCATCGCCCTTCTGCCTTGGCATTCAGAATGCTCAAGGTTTGTAACTTAGGGCAATCTATCACTACATCGCGGAACTACTCAGCGATCCGCCGACTTTTCCTTTTCATCGCCAACTTGGTTCTTCCCTTCAGAGCTTTACACACTAGAACTTTGGGCGGTCTGATGAGCCACTCGGTAACACGCCGAGTGCTCTTAGCGATCCTCAGGCTCGCCCATCTTCATTTCTTCAGCCTGTTTTGTTCCTTTTTGCTTGTTAGTGTCCTTGCTTTGTTCCTCAATCCATACTCCTGAAAATAAAGGATTAATCATCAGTTATTGGCACAAACTAAGCAGTTGAGGACACTAAATCTATATAAACAAAGCCCTAAATGAGTCCAAATCTCAGACTCATCATTTCTCTTGACCTCTTCTCATTGGTTCCTAAGGCAGCTTCATCTAACACTTTTAGGAAAGAAAAATAATAATGCTTACATCAGCCTATTCCACATTGGAAGCTTAAATATACTATATAGGCACGCATGGAAAATTATTAACTTAATTGGAACCTCATCTGGTAACATACCATCTCTGCACACCTTGTTACCCTTGTGACTTAGCCACATTTCACTTCCCTTATCTAAATATCAGGATCTCTCACTGGTACTACTCATATTCATTGCAACAAACGTTTTAATTCCTCACCTACTCTATGTCAAGTATACCAGATCAAATCTCAAGACTAACAGCATCACCCTCATGTTGCCATTCTTTTAATCATGACCCTCATCTCAAATTCAAGCTTAATGTTTATTACTAAACCCGAATATCAATATGATTGCTCCCCTATTAGACTAACTTACAACTGCTATATACAAAGTTAATAATCACTCTCCCACTAAAACTTCATGACAAGTAGTCAATCCTTACCTCTCAAACAAATCATAAGCCTAGCTTAGATCTATCACTTCATGAATACTCTGTGCTTCTATTCAACACATACATTTAGCCTCCTCTAACACGATGGCATATCAGAATCAACTTTATTCTGCTTAAAAATATATATTTTATCTCTTCTTGACTAGCAACTCTTACTCTGCCTTCTATGATGGAATCTTCACAACTCATCACTTCTTAGTCTACCCATAAGGGAAAATTCTTCATTAATAACTTACTAGGTGCATGACTATAGTAACATATCTTATCAAAACACCATCTCCCTTTCTTAGATTACTAAACCTCTGCATACTTTTCTCTAACTCTAGGCACTTTCACTACTGTTACTCATGATCTCGCAATTCATACTATCTTTTAGGGTGAAAATATTACCCAAGCTCTAAAACACACTTTCTCATAAGGATCTCGGCTAAAACAGGTCTCAGAGAAGACATTACAACTCGTTTTAGCTCAAATGCACGATTCACATGAATATGAGGGCACTCCTCTGAAGCTCAACAGTTAACTCACTCATGGGCTTCTCTCAAGCCCTTGTGGAGTCTCATGACTTCCTCAAGTCTCTTGCGAAGAATAACTCGTCCATAAGGATCTTCGGTTTTACTTTTCAACCAACTTTAGTATGAGGAGTAGTCTAATGAATCTAAGAAACGCACGAGTATGAATAAATCTCTATGACATAGCTCTATTGCACAATTAAGAGTATGAAAGAAGGGAAACTTTTCTTAAATGTCTATAGTCAATCATTTATAGAAGAGGGGCCCTCACAACCATAAATAAAATCCTATTGACATGACTTCATAGACACCCTAGGACACTTGAACACTGTGCTCTGATACCAAATTTGTCACAATCCGAGTCTACACCCTGGACGTGGTCGGCACTAGAGAACCATTGCTGGTCCCCAAGCGAACCCTCATTCTGGCTGACTACAAGCAGAAGACTAACTCAAGCATACAAAAGCTTAAAATTGGATTAAATTCAATAAACTCAAATACTCAACTTTAAAATAATCTGAACAATTCTCACTAGACGAACTCAGAGTTTGTAAAAACGACTCAAAGAAGATACATACTGAAACCTACTCAACTTTGTCTATCTATGAAACCTCTACTATTACAAAAGGATATCCAAAAAACACCCATGACATCTCAAAAGTACTAATTGTAAGATAAAGGTGAAGTCCTCCGAAATATGAGAAGGCTCACCAAAGCTAACTAGAACTGCATTTAATATCAACGAAGCGCCTGTTGATGATCCTAGCTACCTACCTATATCTTTATCATGAAATGATGCAGGACAAATGGTATCAGTACATTGAATGTACGAGCATGTAAGGGGAAGTCTAAAGCAAATAATGGTAAAGAAACATACTTACCTCTTCTCAACTCACCCAACTCAAAGAAACATAGCTCAACTCAGAGAAAATAGGGCTCAACCCAACAATAAGATACTTAACTCAGTGAAACATAGGGCTCAACTCAACAATAAGATACTCAACTCAGTGAAACATAGGGCTCAACTCAAATATAAGATACTCAACTCAGTGAAACATAGTTCAACTCAACTCAGAGAAAATAGGGCTCAACTCAACAATAAGATACTCAACTCAGTGAAACATAGTTCAACTCAACTCAATGAAACATTGTTCAACTCAACTAAGAGAAAATAGAGCTCAACTCAACAATAAGATAATCAACTATGTTCAATATAAAGCAGTAGTAAAGATGCATTATAATGAAAAGCTTTTAAAATAGTAGGTAAAAACTCAATGTATTGAAAAATACAATAATAACTCAGTTTGTATAAAAATACAAAATAACTTTGTAGGGGATTCTCTATCCGTACAATCATCACCATGATTTATGTGATGATACATCGTTTAGCCCACGCTGCCAGAACTGTCCTATACTTTTTGAGGGTATAAAACCTACTCACTAAGTGGATCCACTAGTCTGTGCTTAAAAGCAATAAGAAATCATCTAATAAGTATGACCCTTTCTACCCACATTGACTATATGGTTTATGAGGGATGTTAGTTGTTAGAACTCTCCCCCATATCAGTTCTCAATACTACTCCTAAAATATAACTTAGCTCATATGTTTTAAAAAAAGCATTTCCTATTTCACAACTTTGAGATTATTACTCAAAATATTTCTCTTAAAAGAGATAGTAATTAAAACTTCTCATGAACTCTTTTGGAAATCGGTGTTTCCTCTCATCTTATATGTAAAAACATTTACTCTTGGGAATACTTAGTTCTATACATCATTTTTAAAAAATGAACTCAACTCTACTCATCCTCATACTCATTGACTTAAGCCTTTAAACAAATTATAAATAATTTTAAAAGAATTCTCAAAATAGAGTTCATACCGAATTATGGACGTGAACGACTCAATTCAAGGTTTTCAATAACCATACATAGATATCAATACTCGAAACTCAACAACTCCAGAACTCAAGGAAACAATGATACTACTCATCTAAAAAATGCTCGGCTCAGAGGGTTCATGCGGAAGTTATGGGCATGAACAACTCAACTCAAGGACCTTCATGGGTAATATGTAGTAGTCCCATGATTAAGAATATAATCTCAAAAGGATTAGGAACTCAATAATCAAGACATAGAACTTGAAGATACTACTCCTCTCAAAGATACTCAAATTATGGAGTTCATGCAAAATTTATGGGCTTGAACAAATCGACTCAAATATCTCAATGATAATGTAGACTCATGAATACATTCTCATACTTAGTTACTCGAGTCTTGAAACAATTTACAAGTATTGTAGAAAACTCTTCTGAAAGACTCAAAGGGACTTTCTCAAAAGACTCGAAAGAATTCTCAAGACTTGACTCTTAAATCTACCTTGAATTTGAATTATGAATTCAAGGTTATGATTCATGTTATGAATGATTTCTTGATGTTTAGGAGTAGTTTAGAGTAGTTAGAATCAGAAGGAAGTAAAGGTACCCTTTGAAGGAACTCAGACGGGTCAAACGACAGAGAGAGGGTGGGGACAGGCGACCCTAGCGCATTGAGTGGCGCTGGGCGCCAGCCCTTGAACTACAGAGCACTTCTTCTGGCGCAATGGTGGGGCAGCACGCAACCACCTGCCCAGATTTCCCCGATGAATTTCTTTGCTCGTTTTCTGACCCTAGTTCGCCTAGATTTGAATGGTTTCTTCTCCACTCACTTAGATTTTAATACCCAACATAAGTACACACTAATCTACTCAAAACAACCCTCAAATCACTAATTTTCATCTCAAGAATTCATCAAAACCCCAAGAATCAAGATTACGAATAGAATTTCAAGAACTCAAATCCTTCAACCTCAAGAACGGAATTTGCATTAAAATAGCATGATTGGCATGTGGATGAATAAACCCAATACTATGAGAACTCACATACCTCTTAGGGATCAAACCCTTGGTGAAACAACCCTCGATCCGTAAGAAATTTCGATGAACGCCTTGAACCTTCCCTCTTTTCTCCCTTTTTCTCTTCTTGAACTCTCTTTTAAAACCCTAAGCGTAAATTAGGATTGTAAAACTGAACCAAATCAGTTTAGACCCCTAAAACCTTACTAAAAGCATTTTAAATCTGATGGGGTATGGAAAAGACCAAAATACCCCTCACATTTTTGGGTAACTTTCCTTAACTGGACAGACAGACTTCAAACGGGCATATCTCCCTCTTATGAGCTCAAAATTTTTCAAATTCAGTGGTGTTGGAAAGAAGATTCAACGACCTTTCATTTGATATCTTATAAGCCACCTAACTCATCTTGTACTGAAAGTTATGGTCGTTTGAAGTTGACCCCAAAACTTAAAGGAACTTAGGAAAGACTTGAATGAATTTTCTTTAGTGACCTTAACACTTACGAAAATTTAAATTCCTCGGTAAATTCTTACTCACAACGAAGAGTGGATCGAGTCTAAGCTCAAAAAATTTCCGGGGTGTTATCTCACTCCTTAAAAATAGTCTAAAATAGATTTCCCTAATTTATTCACTTCAAATCATATCACTCTCTCTCATCATTCTCCCCTCTCGGCTCCTGTTTTCATCATCCAATTCTCTCTCCTCATTCTCCCTCACACGATCTTCTTTGGTTAACCCATTCTAAAACAGAATGGAGCACTAAAAGTCAAAATTCTTAAAAATAGCTTTTCAATTGATATTTACTTCTAATTTTAGATAGTTATCCAGATTTAAGGTTTTTTTAATCACTTTGATAGCTAAAGCTTCTTCAATCAAGAGTTTTTGAGTTAAGATTATATATTTCTAGCTTTTATCAATGTATTTGATTAGGTGTACATGTATCTTAAAAAATATACACATGTATTTGATCAAGTGTTCACTCATAAAGTTAACATATCATTGAATTAAAATTATATGCATCTATGAGAAAAGATTTTTGATGCTCCAATTTTTCTTTTTTGGAAAATGATTTCTCAATCTACATGTATATAACTTAAATACCTAGTTTTTATCAATATATCTTATCAAGTATACATGTGTCTGACAAAATATACAAATGTATCTAATTAGAGAAAATAGATCAAATCTCTCATGAACTTGACAACTAAACTTACTTTAACACTTTAACTATACAAGCTTTTAATTATCCCTCTTAACAAATTTCAAGTGAATTAAATACCACCCTAAGGGGTGATGTGGTGGAGTGAGTGCATTCACTCTTCTCAGAGCGCGTGAAGAATTTTTTAGAATAAACTAAATTTATAAAATCATACACACGACATCTTTTATAGGACAATATATAATTAATATTTTAAATATTGTTTTCTTGATATATGAACTTTTTTTCAAAATATGTGAATTTTCTAATTTGCCCACAAAAACTTTTAATTTTTTTCTCTTTATTTTGTTGTCTTTCCCAATGTAACTTCTTCTCCATTAAAGCATCACATCTTCCTCCATGCTCATCTTCAACTTTGTCCACTACTTCAATTTCACTAGCTCTATAGTAATCCACAAAACCCAACATCAACATCTTATTGTTGATGTCAATTTCACAAATATAAATTTTCTCAAATTTTGAATGATCAATTTTGATTTTTTAAATATTTATAATTCAAAAATTCTCCCACAAGCCATATTCGAAGGGAGGGATTCGAAGAAGATAACGCGGTTTTGTAATTGTTCATATCTAAAGTTCTTTTAAAATTGAATGTGAAGTGGAAAAACATGAGCAGTGAATTAGGACCGGAAATGGTGAAGAAGAATGAAGAAGAAAGAAGTCGGCAGGGGGGGGGGTGGAATAAAATGGGTCCACATTTTAAATTTTGATTTAAGAAAATGGATTTTAATTAATTAGTGTAAAATAATTTTAAAAAGTGTTAAGAAAAAATGGTGAATAATATTTTGAATCCCTTCCACAAACTCTTACTCTTGTGGATCTTCATCCACTTTTGAACCATGAAATTTCAGAGGATTCATCCGAGTCAAGTCTTGGACTCTAGTCTCTATTGTACCCACATTTGGGTTCATGAAAGCTACAACCTTATGGTTAGCTTAAGAAGTCATGGCTTGGACAAACACTTGAAAAATAGTCCTAAACTTGGCATGAGTGACTTGCTTGGCCAAGGCATCAACTAGAGCTTGTGGAGCTTCAGGTTCCACATTCATGTTCCTTCTCACCGGAGCTCTTCTTGGAGGCATCATTCTGAAACACATTGAACATGAGTTAGGAAGAAACTTCATAGAGTTCAACTTTATTGCATGAATTAAGAGTATGAAAGAAATTGAAGTTTCTGAAATGACTCGTAGTCTCCTATTCATAATCGTGCCGCACTTTACACTCATGAACAAGACTCTACTAAACGCGGTTTGTCAGCCATCCTAAGACACTTGAACTTGATGCTTTGAATACCAAGTTTGTCACGACTCAAGACTGCCCCCTAGACGTGACATGATGAATAGAATCCCGAGA
>JAJOOF010008931.1:0-26329 GCA_029582545.1 Solanum lignicaule | reverse complement strand
ATTATTATTATTATTATTATTAAAGATGGTAATATTATGTGAAAAATTCAATGAATATTGAATATTTTAAAAGCTAATGAAAACTTTTCTTGTTTTTCTTCTTTTATATATATGTAGAAGATAATATTATTATTAAAGATGGTAATACTATGCGAAAAAATGAATCATGAGTTTAATTTAATCCTCAAAACTAGTCAATATATAGGTGAGAATTCGTATTCATGACTAGATATTTCATGCGTGGATAATTTAATATGGAGTCTAACATCGGAAATGAGAATTGGGATGAGTTCTGCTTTTGATAATATGTGAAGACATAGATTTTGAATCTAGCTTAACTTTAAAAGCTAACTCAAAAAAGGTCAGAATTGAAGAGATCACTCATTTCTTAAAGAGCTGGAGTAGGACTCTTCACACAAAATATATACAAATACATACAAGTTTAGTTGAATGGTTTTACTTCTCTTTTGTGCATGCTTGTTTTGTCCCATTTCAATTATTCGATTCTTCCACTAATTCTCATTTTTCAAGATATGACATGACATTTAAAAAAAAAATAAAAATTGCAACTCTATAAAAGACGAAATTTGATAATAATCGTTATATGATCTTAGCTAAAAAGTCACGAAATACAAAATAAGTCTATATACATAAAATTAAATATGATTCAGCTCTTCTTTGAATACATCCGTAATAATACATGAGAAGGTTAGTGCATTTGACTAACACTTCTTACTTCAAAGCATGTAAAAGTTAGTGTAAGTTTTCTTCGAAAGAAAGCTATATCAAATCACAAAAATATTATATTCAAGATCTTCAAAATGTCGTAGCAAAACTATTGTCCACAAATTTGCTCACCTTTTAGAGGCCACCTAAAATTACTTGTTTAATTATTTATTTATTTAATTATTTATTTGTCTAATTTGACCCTAATAATGTGTAACTCCCATGAAAGTGGGAAGCACAAAGATACACCAAATAGAGATTATTAAATTATTAGCACAGCAAGAACATTACATACCTTTTGGAGTTTATGACAATTATTGTCTTAATTACACACATCAATCGAGAAATTTTCATTTGTCTAGTGTCAATTAGAATAATTAGATCAAGATTTTATGGAGATATGCCTTTTTACCAAATAATTAGATCTAGATATGCCTTTAATTTCTTAATTATTGATAAAATTATATAGCAACAACAAGTCATATTGCATGCTTAGATGGCAAAGGTTGTCTCCTAACTAACTTTTATCTTATCATTAGCTTTATGAAATTAAGTATAATGATCCTTTTCTTGTCCTAAATCTTCAAAAACTATGAAAATAAAATAAAATAATTGTTTGGTATAAAGGCAACTCTTATAACTAGCTAGTTTAATCATCACGAATTTGAAGGCTAGTTCACTTGGTGAGTTTCACGTATTTCACAGTCGAAGTGAAAAGTTCAAATTTAAATCCTATCGATCAATATCAGAATATTTCATTTCCTTTTCCTCGTCCCCTCCTTGATGTAATAATTCTTTTTTTAGAAAAATAATCAGTAAAGTACTTCATTATCATAGAAGCTAAAAATATCTTTATTTTCTTTTGGATATTAATCATGAATAAGTGAAAAATAAATGGAAAAGGTCTTTGTATTTACTATTATAAGCAAATTTTAGTATTTTACATAGTTTGAGAGGACCACACTTTATAGGGACGTGTTAACAACTAAATAATTTTTTATTTTTTTCAAGAATTGTGAAATGGTGACTATTGGAGTAATATATACCAAAAGTATAATAAAGATTTGACAATAAAAAAATAAAACCACCTTTTTATAATTCAACAAGAGGAAATCAAGAGGATTGAGTAGAGATTTGTTTCTCATAACAACTATAATTTATTTATTAATTTAACAACGACTAAACAAGTATTTCCAAATGTTGCTTTGGTGGCCACTTAATTTTTCAATTAATTATTTCAAAAGTATTTGAAATAAATTAACATATAAGATATCCCTTAAAATAAGAAAACATCCCGATACAATACTAGTCACACATTTGTTTTAACTTTTAACCATTCGATATTTCAATATTCACTAATTCAACTAATTTAGTTCGCAACATCAAGTAAAGTTATTTAAAAGGTAGGATTTTTAACAAAAGATTGTCTAGTTTTACAGTTTTATTTCTCTTTTTGTTGTAAAGGCCAGGAATAAAATTGTATTGATTTATAACAAATTATTTTATTAGTAAATCATTTTTGACACGAAAAAAGAATTAATTGAAAAGTGAAAGTTTGTATGGTGACAAGTAGGAAATTCCTCTAGTACTAAAAGGTAAGAAAAGAATAATAATTGTCAATTAAAAGATGAAATGACAACTTAAAATTAATTGAAAAAAAATAAAAGGTGCTTGTCAATGACCTTATGTAGGACCAATTTTATATGGTATGTTCTAGAAAATTAAGGCACTAAACCACTTGTGAAATGGCATTTTCGAGACCACCAATTCTATTTTCTATTTTTTTTTCTCTTCATATTCAACACTTTTTATTGTTTTGGTTCTCACTTGATGTTCAGTATATATCGAGTCTTTACTAATTTAAATTTATTGTCATTTAAGATCCGTTTAAAAGAAAAATGTTCGAATTCATATTCTTCAAGTAAGAAAGGAAAGCTTCTATCAATTAACATGAAGAAAAAGAAGTGTGAAAGAGAAGCAACAAAGTTTATGCCCTTCGCTTCTTGCCTCAAAACAGTGCAGTTTTTTCCGATCAAATCAAGAATTTGAGGCTGCTTGTTTCGCTATAATACACTATATAAATCCATTGATTAGTAATACAAATGTGACAACTTGAAGCCCTTCGGACGGTGCTTTCTTGTTAACTAGTAGACTTACATTAATTTGAAAGAGACTCAATAAGGCGGAGTACTTATTAAAAAGTAGACTGAACACCACAAGAGCATATTGGTGAAGACGTTGCAACTTATGTGAGAAGTTCCGCATGAACAAAATATGAATTCAAAAACAAGTTAAGAAAAAATTTAGCTAATGAAAAACATTAACTCTTTTGAAAATTAATAACATCTAAATCATAATATCATGTAAGAATGGAATTCGTTGAGCTTTGTGATCGATCGATGTTAGTAGACTTTTTCTTATTTTCGAATTAGCTTGCTACAAATTCTAACATAAATATGAGTTTATTGACTTTATAAAGGCTATTCATTTTAATGACAAATTTCAACTTATAAAAGATACGTCTAAAAATGCCCTAAGACAAATAAGGTATAATTACTCTAATAAAACTAATTAGAAGAATACTTATCTAAAATCTAAATCACACTTTATTAGACAAGTTACTTTTCAAGCAAATTGTACCTAGTTTGAGGAGATCAAACTTTTATAAGGACATGTTAGCAATTAAATAATTATTTTTTTTCAAGGTCTTATCAAGTCAATAGACAAATATAAAATGAGTCTCGAGCCAAAAGGGCAAAAACAATTGTCAAAAATTCCAAAAGGGTACATCAATTTTTTTTTAACCAAAAGAAAAAAATTGCTCTTGATGGAGCGATTTCATTCTGACAAAAATTCACGCCGTTACTGTTAGAAAACATAAAAATTGCTCCCCCAACAGAGATTTTGTCAAAAAAAAAATTCTAACATCGCTGCCCCTGCAGCGTTTTTCTCAAAAAAAAAAACTTTTTTAAATTGAAATCGCTGCTATAGCAGCGATTTTCTTTAAAAAGTTAAAAAAAAATTAAGAAAATATCGCTTGCAAGGCAGCGATTTCATTTTAAAAAAATTTTGCGCTTTAAATATATTGCTAGTTTGAGGAAAGCAGTGATTTAAAAAAAAAATCAGTAAAAGTTTTTTTAAAAAAGAAATCGCTGCCTGGCAAGCGATTATTAATAATAAAAAAAATTAACTTTTTAAGAAAATAGCTGCTATAGCAGCTATTTAGAAAAATGCTGCTGGGGTAGCGTTTTTTAAAAAAAAATTCACATCGCTGCCACAACAGCGATTTTAAAGAAAAAAGAAATTTTTTTTTGGACGAAATCGCTGTTGGGGCAGCGATTTTTATGTTTTTTAACGGCATCAACTTTGTCAGAAGAAAATCGCTCCGTCAGGAGCGATTTTGCCCTTTTGGTTAAAAGAAAAATTGATGTGCCATTTTGAAATTTTTGACAATTTGTTTTACCCTTTTGGCTCTGAACTCAATATAAAATGGTGACTATAGCTATATCGAAAGTATAATAAAGATTTGACGATAGAAAAATTAGGATAAATCAATTTTCCATGATAGATATTATTAATATTACACTATGTCCTAAGCTTTCTCGTTTGGCTATAGATTTCGAAAGTAATATTTATTTGGTTATAAAATTTATTTAGTTTTTAAAAGATTTTGAAATCAAATTTTCCAAAATTTAATTCAGACCTCTTCTTGACCGAAAATATATACGTTGACCTATTTCAATTTTTTTTAAAAAACTTGTCCTTGAGCTTTTATGTTTTTATATAAAAAAAAAAGAACTTTTGTAGTTACTATTGTTGTTGTTTTTTCCGCACTTAACAGATTTTTGTAATTAATTATGATTTGACAAATTGTAATAGCTAATGGTTATGTTAATTATTAGTAGTTTAATTAAAATAATTATATAATAATTTTAGAATAATATATTATCTAGTTCATTTTAAAACATAATAATTTTATGTCAAACTTATCTGTGTATATAATTTGATAACGAAAATAAATGTCATCAATAGGTTATGCATAATTGGGGATTAGCAATATTTTGTTTGGTATTATTGTATATATGTTCTTAATAGTTTCTAGAGCTTATAAAAATTACTTGGAAAAACCTATTCATATATAATATATAGTTTGTAAATCACACAAAATTATATGATGAACTCGACTAAAAAGGTGGTGAGGATTATCTTGAGACACCAAATTTGCTTTGTCAAACTCTTTTAAATTAGATTCCGTACTATTTAAGATAATGTCGAATCCATATTTTTATCAAACACTCGTGTAATGCATAATCCTTGATTATATTAATTAATTATTTAATTAGTGAATTGTAACCAGACACATCAAGTCCTTTGTATACATTTATTCTCATGTCATTTTAATTTTAATTAATTAATATAAGCACCATGTGCTTTACAGACTGTTTTTTATCGAGCTTCTAAAAGTTAGATATATACACTAATTTTTGAAAATAAATAAATAAAAATGCTACTCTATACTAATCTACCAGAAATAAGATATTATATCAAGTTTTTAAGTTATAACAAGACGATTATCTTATTTTATCATGTAAAAGTCCCTTTTTCTTATTTATTTATTTATTTTGTGCCCTAGATGTGTTTTTTGTTGTTGTGAAATTTCATGTTTTTTACTTCTTTGACGAATCAATGTCATGACCTCAGAGTTGGGGTGAATGATATTTATCATCCGAGCAACACCTAGTGTCCTGTAGACTGTAGAGGTGTTGACAATTTCCATAGTTCTGTAAAAATAAATTAATTAAAATGTGTTGGATTAATTAAATGATATATGTTTTATTGATAATTAAATGATATATGTTTTATTGATAATTAAATTTATTAAATTAACGTAAATATTAGGGGTCTATAAATATTTCTTGACGGCACCTAATATTTCGCTTATAATCCATTTGTATACCCTTGCTTTCACAATTTTATTTTATTACATTTAAATTTGCATCATTAGGGATCTATTTTTGAGAGTGACACTCTCAACGATTTTTTTTTATTCGTAGAGGGTCAAACTTGAGATTTTTTTATCCATAAACGATCGAACTTGAGATTTTTCTATCCATAGAGGGTTGTACTAATTGACACCAAAAAAATAATTAACAAAAATGTTAGAACAAAAGACAATTTCATTTGTTGATTTTTTCTTTTTGATTCTCCATCCGCTGTTTAGAGATCCGCATTGAAACTTTACCTAAATTTGAATTGCGTATTGCAGGATTCATTCGAAGGTGGTGCTCCCAACAAAATTTTCTTCATATCTAAGGTTTAAACCCGAGATCTTTGATTAAAGGTGAAACAATTCTACCACTGCACCACAATCCATATTAATTCCATTGGTTGAATTAAGGTCTAAATTAAAATTTTTGTGGCTTAGATATTCTTCTTCCATTTGTGCGTAGCTCAATCATATGCGCCAATATAGACATTCCAATTGAAGAATCCAAAAGTTTAGAAAAAAAACAGGATCAAAAGACGGAAGTTAAAATTTTAAACTTATAAATTCATTTAAATATTTATACATATTTAATATATATTTTTTAAAAATAAAAATTATTGAACTCGTTGGAATGCGTAAAAAATGATTGTTTTGAGTGGATGCGGAGTTGGCAAGACAAGAATTTTCATTGGCTCAAAGCAAGCAAGGAAAAATTAATTGTAAAATTTGAACTTTAGTAGTTTGACAACTAAAATAGAAATGAAATTATACATCCTAATCTTCAACATTTTTTAATAAATAAATTAACTTCTAATAGTACGTAGTTTTTTTTTTTCTCTACTCTCATATTCAGGATCCAATTAAATTCAATTCGCAATAAAGCAATAAAAAAATACTTTTCATTCCATTATAATCTTTGTTATGATTTAATCATTTGTTACTTTATTTGTTTAAAAAATAATGATTTAGTATTATTTTTAATCTTTTTAAAAAAGAATGACCTTTCCTCTTTTGGCAACACTGTAACTTTTATTTTCCACGTGACATGTTTAATACCACAAAATTAAATAACATTTTGGTACATTTGACATAATTTTAATTTAGAACCACAAAATTAGAAAGTCTTCTTTCTTTTCTTAAACTTCGTTCCAAGTCAAACTAAGTCATTCTTTTTAAAACGGAGGGAGTATATTAGGTATTATTTCTACAGAGTTTAGTTATTCATATGTATTAGTTGTTCTACTTTCTATCATTAACTTATATATATATTAGTTATAGTTATACATATTTCTAAATTGCAAATTAAATACCATATTAAATTTATATATAAATAATTTAACTCATAACGAACTACCAAACATATTATTATCTATGCATAATTTAATACTTGGATAACTCACCTTTAACACCTTATTTGGATGGTTGTTACCAATTGTATTGTATTGTATTGTATTATTAGTTTAAATATAATATTTGTTTAATTGTTACTTAAATTTTATATATTGTATCATTTAAATCCATAATTAGGCAACCATGAAAATTAAAGACCCATTTTATATAATGACCCATTTGGTATGATCTCATTGTTATCTTAATATTTTCTTCTCATTTTGTCTTTATTTATTATTTAATAATTTTATTTTATTTTTTATTTTATCTTTTTATAGTAGCTTTATTTCGTACCCTACTTTATTTTAGGTCTAAATTCAAATAATGAATATGTGACATTATATAGTGATGGAGAATAATAAAATCTATTAGTACAATACTATATTCATTAAAATAATAGAATGTAATAGGAAATAATACGTAAAAAAGATAGGAGAAAGAGGACAAAAAGAATCTTGTAATTATGCATTGTTACTGTAAAACGGAATGCTTTCGTTCTCCCTATATATAAATTCTCCATTTGCAGTTTGTTTTTTGAAGTTTGTAAATTGGGTAACTGAGCCATCACTTTCTCTTTCTTTATAGACAACAGCTACACTAGTAGAGTTTTCAACTGAGAGAATTGTTTTTCATTTATTCCTCAGCGATTCAATACTACAGCCTGTATGTTACCTGTCCCTCTGCTACGCTACTAATGTTTGCTTTCTTGGTTTTGCTGTTTCATTTTGATTCTTGTTAGCCAAATTTGTCGTTTTTGTGTATTAGCTCAGTTTGATGAGTAATTGGGATTTGCTAGAAAGGAATTCTGGGTTGTTTTTGAGTTTTCTGAAATGGGTTTTGCTTGAATAGTACAATTTGATGAAATTTGGGTGGAAATGGGTTTTGCTTAAAATAGCTAAATTTTATCATGAATACTGAGTTGATTTTGAGTTTTCTGAAATGGGTTTTGTTTAAACTGTAAAATTTGATGAAATTTGAGCTAAATTTATACTTTTTATAATTCTTATGGGAAATGGTGTTCGTTTGTGTGGATTATGGGTTTGACTTCTGAGTTATCTAGTCTCTCGGAAATAGTCTTTCTATCTGCGTAAATTTTACTGGATATGTTGTTGTTATTGCCGCTTTTGAGTTATCTAAAATGTTTTTTTTTCCACAGTTTACAGCTGAAAGCTGATTCTTGAAACTCGCGTAGAAGGAGGCAAACAGCTATTTAATATTCTCTGCAAACGCCGCTCGTGGCCATTAAAGATTAGACGGCTATAATTGTGAGATTTGGTGTTTTGTGATTGGTGAAAAGAAAATTATATAAAGCATTTTCACCTTTCCTTGATCCGCCATTTTCTCATTTGTGTGCATTGGTTTTAACCATTGGAGCAAACTTTACTTGGGTTCTATACAGAGAACTTTGAAGGAGAAAAGACTTGTTTTTGAGTTTGTTACTTATATTATATGGTTTAGTAGTTGACCATTTTGAAAGGTGACATAATATCCACAATCATCGGCAGGACGGTGAAACTTGTTGGGATTATTCTGTTGGCTTTGGAGGAACTTAAGGTACAAAAAACAAATCCTTTGTTTGAATCTTTTATTCAATTGTTTAGTGAGTTTGCTGTATGATCAAGGAAACTTCTTGTTTGACAAAACTAGTATAGAGTTGGTGACTGATACTTTGTATGAAGACATGGTGTGTTAGTTTTTTAATACAGTTTATTTGTGGAATTTCCATAGTTAGGATTGATTGTGGTTTTTTTAATTGTTTATAGGGAGTGAAACTCGGTCCTAAAACTCGGGAATTGGCGTGTGGTATTTAAAGAGTTATGGGTGGTTGTTTATATATGTGGTGAGAGTGTAACTGAGGATTTTGATGTGTAGTTGTGATGATGAAAACAATGCAAGTAGAAGAAGTTTTCTTTGATTCTGCTGATTCTTTGGTGTTGGAGGAAGAGGAATCAGGTTCTGTGAAAAGGGATTCGGGGTATGATCTATGGTTGATGGAGCCAGAAAGTGTGACGAGTCGACGAGAGAAGTTTTTGAATGAAATGGGATTTGTTGGATTTGACTGCCTACCTAGTGCAGCCAGTGATGAATCTGATTCAATGGGGTTGAACAGGATTGCGGAGAGTAGTGAAGCAGTTTGTAGTTCTGCTTCGGAGGAAGAGTTTATGTGTAATGAAAGGGAATCTAGTGGTAATGCGAATTCATTGACTGATGAATTAGATCAGACTTGGTTTGATGATGATTGCACTTCTTCGCGTTCTACGGATGGAGAACATACTTGTTTTGATGCTACTTCCGACCACACACACCGTAAGGATAGTAACTTGAAAAACCAGAAAATGAAGAAGTGGTGGAAACAATTTAGCCTAAAGATGAGTAAAAGTCAATCTACTGATGCATTTAAGACTTCTAATGAGATGTTCACTGAAAAGCAGAAAGTAACTCCAATGAAAGTGCAACTGAACAAGAAGAAAATTAATGAGTTTAGTGCGATTTATTGTGGACAAGAAATCAGTGCTCATAATGGCCTTATATGGACAATGAAGTTTAGCCCTGATGGGAAATATTTGGCTAGTGCTGGTGAAGATGGGGTTGTTCGGATTTGGCTAGTCACAGTTGATTCATCATGTGAATCACCTAACTTCAGTTTAAGCAGTCACCGCGTCAAAGGCAAGCATGGACATAAAAAGAACAAGTCTTGTTATACCCCTGTTATTGTTCCTAAGAAGGCATTCAAAATCGATGAGTCGCCGCTGCATGAATTTCATGGCCATACTGCTGGCATATTGGACCTTGCCTGGTCCTCATCTAACGTGAGTCAACTTTTTAACTGCCTTTCGCATTACTTATTTACTCGCCACGTATCCAATTCAAATCGTGCTTATGACTAACTTGCTTTGGAACTGAATGGGATCCTTTAATGCAGTGTGTTCTATCTTCATCCAAAGATAAAACCGTTCGTCTATGGAAAGTTGGTTTGGATGGATGTCAAGGAGTTTTTCATCACAAAAATTATGGTACATATCTGAAGCTTTTATTTTGTTTAACTGATTTTTAGATGTTTTGCTATTTCACTATTTTATTGATAGTTTAATTTGAGTTTCATTTGAATTTGATCAGTGACATGCATCCAGTTCAATCCTGTTGATGAGAACATCTTCATCAGTGGCTCCATAGATGGAAAAGTTCGTATTTGGGGAGTTCCAGGAAAGCGAGTTCTGGAATGGACCGATACACATGACATTGTGACTGCCGTAGCTTATCAGCCAAATGGCCAAGTATGTGTTAATATGTTTGATTTCAAAATGACTAATGATGCTACTATCTCGACTCAAGAACCTGACTGATGTATATCTTTGAACTTCCATGAAACAGGGCTTTATAGTTGGTTGTATCTCTGGTACTTGCTGCTTCTATGAATTGAACGGTGAGTAGTTCTTTGCACTTACAAAAAATCAGTTCTTTCGTTATGGTACTTGATCGGGAGAAAGTTGGTTAATCTTTGTTTTTCTTATCATGCAGAAAGCGTACTTTCCTTGAACACACAAGTACATCTTCATAGTAGGAAGAAATCCTCTGGCAGCAGAATCACCGGCATTCAGGTTTTACTCTCGAAACTCTTGACTTAACATATGCTTTCACATTACTGTAAGCAGTCTTTTTGACACAAGGCTATTCCTTGCAGTTTTTTGAAAATGACTCCCGAAGAGTTATGATAACATCAGAGGATTCCAAAATCCATATTCTTGATGGGGTCGAGATTGTGCATAAATATAAAGGTATAGGATTGTTTTGATTCAAAAATCCTTCAAAAAAGGCCTATGAATGATCATACATATCATTTTAGATCGAGTCTCACTCCGAATGCTTATTTGCTCTTTTCTTGGATATAACAGGTCTATCGAAATCAGGATGCCATACATCTGCTACAATTAGCTCAACTGGAAAACACATAGTATCAGTCGGGGAGGACTCACGTGTCTATCTCTGGGACAATGCTGATGATATAAACATCCAAGCATCCAAACAAACAAAATCTATACGATCCTGTGAGCATTTCCTCTCGGAAGGCATTTCTGTTGCAATACCGTGGTCAGGGCAGGCAACAACAGTAGTGGATTCAGAAAATTTTGGCAGTTCCAACTTTGATCCACTAAGGGGTGAACATCAAAAGGCTTCTTCTAAGACTTTGGATTCAAGACGATTTTCTGTTGGAAATTGGTTTTCTATGGATGTGTCATTTAGGGGCTCCGTGACATGGCCAGAAGAAATGCTTCTTCCACACGAAAATGATGAACACCTTTGTAGTTCTAAGGTTGATCATCTTCATCAACAACATCAACATAACAAGAACCTTAACTACAGAGCGTTGTCCCCGGCATGGGGCCTTGTCATTGTGACAGCTGGTTGGGATGGAAAGATTCGGACATTCCATAACTATGGATTGCCTGTCCGAGTTTAAGAGTGATTTTGTTGTCACGAATTCAAGCATTTTTCCACAACTCGGACATGTTTGAATGGATGGAATAGCACCCTCTTCTTCTAAAAATGTTGCCACATCTATGTCGGATCTTTGAGAAATGTAAAGTATTGGGAGGATCTGACACGGGTGTGGCTGCACTTTCGGATGACTTAGGAGAGCTCATCTGCAGATAGAAACTGCGATAGAATTGAATTTGATGAATCTTTACAAGACTAGTTTTTGTTTCCTTGTGAAGTTGTATATGTTCTTTAAGCTAGTAAATTGTACTCAGATTAATTTTTTGACTGATCATATTGTAATTTGTAAATACTCAACAGTGTAAAGATAGAATATTTTTTTAATGAAAATGATTCAAAAAGGACTTCATATTCTGTTATTTACTTTGTTAAATTCTTCTCTACTCAATAGACTTTCATCTTTGACTTGGTAGAAGCTATAACAACATCAAATCCAATGAAATCACATAAAGTGGAGTCTGAGAAAGGTAGAGTGTACGTTGACCTCACCACTATCTCCTTGAGATAGAGTAACTGTTTTTGAAAGACTCTCGGTTCAAGCAAATCAAAACAGTAATTAAAAGAAAAATATGACACTAAATTGGAAAATTTTATGGAGAAACTACCTAATTCCACAAACATTTCTATCATATTTATTAATTTTCTCTATAGTTTAAAATAATTACATTTTATCTCACTATTTAGTAAGTTCATATCACATTTCAAGTCAGATACATGCGAATCACAATATTATGATATGAAAATATATACGTTTAAGTTATGACCCGCAAGAACCTTTTTTTGGCTAATTACGTAATTTTTTTCATTTATTAACTCAACCCATTATACCTGTTCAAATTCAATCTAACTTGCTCACATTATATTATAATTTGTATCAGCTTTGGCCTTTTAACTATCCACGGAAATTGCCACAATTTTGAACTTTATTTATGGATAATCAGTTGTACGTGGGCTTAGTTTTGGGCCATAATTTCCTTCACTATGCTTTTCCTTCTCAATTGAGAACACTCTTCTCCCTCTACACCACAATTATAGAAGAAATTTCACCAAAAATCAGTTTCTACCGAGATAAAAATATTAGGTGATTTTTTTCAGCTGTCTTTATCTTGATGGATAGAGTTACCTGATATATGTTGCTGATAGGAGGTGGCCGATATTCCATAAAATTATTTGAGGTACACAAAAACTAATCCGAACACCAGTCATAAAAAAAAATAGATTATGAAATAAGAGAGGTTGAAGTTGAGTGGTAAGTATTCCTTCATCCTTAATCTAGTGGTCTCGAGTTCGAGTCCCCTTGGATACGGAGTCACCTTTGTTAGGAAGCGTTTTACCCCCAATGGGACTTTCCGACACGAATTCAGATTTAGTCAAGCTCCAACGTGGACACCAAACACCGAAACTATATATATATCAATTAAAAGGGATTATTTTTGTCACTTTCTTAATTGAAAGATGCAGAGTGTTGAAAATGCTAAAAGGGGAAGGAGAAGAAAAAGTCAATGGATGTAAAGTCAAAGATGTGTTGCTTAAACAAAACGTGTTTTTCCATGTGTTTAACATACTTTGACTATTCCATGGAATTATAATTTTTCATAAATACCAGTATTTATATTCCTAATAATAAATTATGACGATGTAATTAAGTTTTCAAAACATATCATACATACATATATTTATGGTTATACTTGGCTAGGAGGAAAGAGTTTAAAAAGTTGAGTTTTATAATATAATGTTCAAGTGTTCAGTTGGCAAAGTCATAGATAGAAGGAGAAAAATTCATAATTATTAAGTTTAAAGAAATTATAATAAGGAACACCATAAGAGTTTGAAATATTTTCATGGCTTAATGTCGAGTAGCTTTAATATGTTTTGAGTGGTGTATCTGAATTTTCGAGTATCACAATCAACTTTTGTTGGTATGTGAAGCTTGAAACTATTTGTGAGCTGTTATACGAATTTATTATGTCTTTGAAATGATGAGTTAAATTAGAATCTATGCATTGATTTATCCCATATTTTTATTCAAATAAATGATTTGTTTGTCATAAATAACTAATAATTAAGAGTTCGAACTATAAAGTGTCTGACGTTCTTCTCGTTAAATAAATGACTTAATTATGATGTTCAAGTGCTTTATACACCTTGTTTAGGGACATAAAACTCATAGCATGTTTGAAAAAACTTTATTGATAATATTGTTATCACTTGTTTTTCATTGAAAAAATTCTGCTTGTGTTTTACACTATTGATTCTAAGTTGCCCGAAATTAATCGAAAATAATATTTTTATTCCACAAAAATAAAATCAGTAAGATTTCATACATTTTATCCTTCTCAGACTTATATCCCAATTATAGTATTAGACGGATTTGTTGTTGTTCTTTGTTATCATTGAAAAATGAAATGAGCCCTTGGGGCTACTTAAAATAGAGAAAATTGAATATGGCTAAAATGACAAGACTATGACACGTAACGTAACTTTATTCCATCATTCATAATGTCATAGAAACTCTATGAATAAACTTTTGTAATCTTTTGGGTTATGTTACCTAGTATGTCCTTATAAATGACTTTTATTGTTATTATTATGTTTTGATGATTGCCATGTTGAATTGTAAAGGTTTTTTTTGGTTGTTGATCTCTTTTTCTTTAAGTGAGTTTTAAACCATTTCGGTCATATTCATATCTTTTATGTTAATTGATTTGGGTATGATACATTTGATATGGGCTTTAAGCTAGTATATCATATTGATTCGCTCGTTAGAAATTGATGAAACTGAAACTGACCGCCATGCCACCTATTAGAATTAGGGTGTGAGTTGTGACACTCCTCTGAGCCATCTCAAAACTTTTGGACCATCACGATTGTACTAGGGAGGTCATCGACTCTAATAACACATGTCACAACTAAGCCCAACATAAAGGTATTATCGACTCGACTCTTCTAAGTCACCTCTCAAGGCTTTTCTTTTGTCAGTTAGGCTTTAACTCAAAAGACATCTTAACGGTTGAACCCTAAATTCGCCCTTAAATGACTCATAACATTTTCTTATCATTCTGATGTGAGATTTGTTTGAAATAAATTTTGCAGCAAAATTCTTTTCGAGTTCAACCCCCAACGATTCATGCACCGTTACATAAATACAATAGTAGGTCACTAATATTAACTATGCCTCAATATCAAATAAGTCATATTAACCATATCATTCAAGTATTCTCATCTCACATCAATGTTAAACAAAATAAAAATAGAAAATGTACTAGAATATGAAAAAAATAGTGTAACTAAAATAATAACAATAAAATAAATTAAAAAAACTCAATAGTATTTGCTAAACCAACTAAGCTCCCAATTAAAAAGGAGAAAATGATCAAAATAGTCCTTAATGTATGGACTTACATTGATTTGGTCCCTCATATATGCAGCTTATGGAAAATGTCCTTTATTTATTTTAAAAACTTATCAATTTTGTCTTTCACCCTAAAATCCTAACGATACAAAAAAATTCTGTCAAATTAAATAGAGATGTGCAACTCACGTGACATACAAGAATCTTAAACAAAACCTCTGTTTTCTCAATTACCCACGAGCCTTGAGCTCAGCAAGATACCTGGATAGATCATCCTCACTGACCTTCTCCTCATCCTTAGAAGATATAGCATGGCCGGATGCTTGTAGAGGCCTCACGGATACCTCGAGTCCATAGTCATCAACCACCTGTTGCATCAGGCTGCCGACCTAATCCTCTGGAGTCGATAAGGAAGTACTTCCAGCCATAGAACTCTCCATGAATTCAGCTTGAACCTCCATATTCACAAACTAACGCTCGAATGAATCAATCGTCTCCGACATTTTCTGTAGATTCCATGTGTTGATAGTTCATCTGTTCGCTGCGCTTGCATATGACGTTCTCAGCGTAAATTCTAGTGTCGTCCATGTTACCTTTCTCGATGGCGTTCTTCACCTTGAGCTTCTCAGACTTTTCGTCCTTCTCGCATTTTCGGGCTTGGCGTTGAAGGCTTTTCGATGTGAACTTGAGCTCCATGATCTGATTCATCAATTTCTCGGCGTTTCCCATTTTCTAAGCTTTGGTGATGGAGTCTTCCGATTGTTTTTGGCGATTCTTCTCCTTTGATCGATCAATCGTCTTTTCAATTTCTGAAGTAGATCAATTGTCTTTTCAATGTCACGTGAGTTGCATCTCTGTTTAATTTGACAAATTTTTTTTGTGTCATTAGGATTTTAGGGTAAAAGACTAAATTGATAAGTTTTTAACATAGATAAAAGACTTTTTTCATAAGCTACATATATGAAAGACCAAATCAATCTAAGTTCATACAATAAAGACTATTTTGATCATTTTCTCAATTAAAAAACTTCAAATGTGAACATAAAATGAAATTTTCAACTATGATACAATTGTCATTGAATCCCACTAAAATTGTGGAAAAATATACATTATTGTACAAACAACAATGTTTTATGAGCAAATAAAATAAAAAGTTAAACCTCATCATATTCTAAACTTACATTAATTTTACTTGAACCTCAAACCAAAAAAAAATCTTAAAAATAAGTAAAATTAAAAATTAAAAAAAAAAAGTCTACCTAAAAGTCAAAGTATGGATGGAATAGATCAGAAGCTGACGGAGACGGCGAAATCAACGGAGCCGAAAACAACGTTGACGGACTTGGACTTAACATAATCATAAACGGATCCGTCGGAAACGGCGAAAATAATCCCGGCGGTGATACTGGCGGTAAAGTCGCCGGCGCCGGCGACAAAATCCCCGGGAACTGACACATTTCTACGCTTGAATTTCCGAGTATATCCAAAATATCCATCGAATCAAAAGTTTCCATACCAACAGCAGCAGCCGGAGGAACAGCAGTAGATGGACTACTAGCTTTTTCCATAGAAGCCAATTTCGCCGCCGGCGATAAATTCCCATCACCGGAACCCAAACCCGACCCGGATGTCGATGTTTCCATCGAGGAAGTAGTAGATCCAGTAAGTCTCTGTACAACACTCATAAAGTCACTAACCGTCGTGTGATAAACTTTCGGCGAAACAGCGTAGATTATCACCGTTTGGGGGTTTTGGGTCGTCGCCGCCGGGGCTACCGCGGCGGTATGTGGCGGAGGATGCGGCGGAGGAGCAACCGGAGGTTTCTTGATCTTGTATGAATCTTTGTTGACTCTAAGAGGAGCTGGACGAGGACCTTGTAATTCTCTCCGGGTCGGAGATGGTCTTCCGTCGGAAACGCCGGCGAAAAAGTCCGGTGGTGGAAAATCCATTTTGAAAAGGGGAAAAATTGTTATTTGTGGATATTTGTATAAATGATATATGAGTGGTAATAGGAAATAGCCTATGAAAAGGGGAAAAAATGTGATGTATTATGGAACATGAATGGAAATAGCTAAGCAAAAAAGGCTTGAATATTATATTTCTTTTAACATGTTCTAAAAATATATAAAAAAAAATTACTATTAATATCATTTTATAAAATAAGAAAAAAATTTAGTAGTCACCAACTTGGCATAAGTTGATCAGTATTCTTAATTGGACATGTGATAATTACTGTACGCATGTTTAACTAGCAAGTGCTAAAAAAATATCTAAAAATAGTGAAACTAATTTTATAATAAATGGAGTAGTAGTATATATAATTATAATAGGGACTAACATTAACCATTAATTATGTGGATTGATTTTGAATTTGTATAATTAGTCACGTTTGTATAATTCGTCACATTTGTATAATTCACAACTAATAATTATTCGTTTGATTTGTATTTGTATATGATGGTTTGTATTTGTATTTGACGATGATTTCCTTTGGTTTTTCAGTTTTATCACCATATACATTCAATCTTTTTGTGTTTAACTTTTTAAAGTTTGTATAAACGTGTAATTTTTGAATTTTGTATAATATAATTTATATAATGTAATTTGCATAATATAATTTGTATAACTGCTTAAAGTTTATATGTTTATTTTTGTATCAATTTGTTATTTCGAGTTTTATCATATTTGTATATTACACAATTATACAAAAACATGCGAATTATACAAACGTACCCATGAATTATACAAATTATTGCCTCTCTTGGTCGCCTCTCTCCTCCCTCTCCTAATCTCACTCACCTCCCTCCTCTCTCTCCCAATCTCACTCGCTAGATATACAAATACATATGTATATCATATACATATATATAATTATCTAACCGATATACATATACAATTTACCTCTCTCCCACTCTCTGCCCTCTCTCGCTCACATCTCTCCTCCCTTTCCCAATCTCACTCGCCACTCTCCTTCCTATAACATATAGCTGTGAATCATAATTAGCAAACTATAGTTATGAAGCGTAATTAAGCTATTTTTGAGTGACTATATCTGAAAGTTTCCCATTATAATAATATAGCTAGTGTAATTATATGAGTGAAATTTGGAAAGAATATGATGTATGAATATCTTATTCTTATTTTGTTGGGTTGAGAGATTGTTTAAGATAGACTTAATAACAAATGTAACCAAAGTAGGATAGAAAAAAAAAGTCAACAACAAAATAGTAAGATAATCAGAACAAATGAAACAATAGGTAGTAGTGCAAATTAGGAGAATACTACTTGTATGCTAACTAATATTACAACGCTCGGCTACCTAGCTATTATTTTTCTTCTACGTTTATCCTCAACCTCATCAAATCTTCTTATCTAGGATCATGTCCTCAGTAAGTTGAAGATGTATGATGTTTTGTAATATCACATTCATCTAGTTCTTCTTAGGTCTACCTCTTCTTCTTTTAGAATCTACTATAGTCAACCTTTCAAATCATCTCACTGTTGCATCTAAGATCTTTTTCATTACATGTCTGAACCACGGTCTTAGCCTTATTTTTCTCACATTATCCACTGCAGAGTCACTGTAACCTTGTCCCATATTACCTCGTTCATAATCTTATCTCTTCCTCACATATCTGTTTGATCACGTTCGCTACCTTCATCTTCTAAATGTGTTCATTTTTGACTGACCATGATTTTGTATATTCAACAATGTAGGTCTAACCACCACTTTGTAGAATTCACTCTTATGCCTTGGTGACGCATTTATATCACACAATACCTCGGACGTGAGCCTCCATTTCATCTACTGTGGTCTAATATGATGTGATCATCAATCTCCTCATTTTCTTTAATTATATATCCAAAATACTTAAAACTTGTTATTGATCTTCACTTTCGCCTCTGCTTTGTATGTCACGATACCGAACTTTTACCCAAAGTACTCTATTTTAGTCTTGCTCAAATTGAAACGTTTACATTTTAGGATTTAGTCTCCTATCTTTCAGTATATCGTTACTTCTACGATATGTCTTGTCGATCAATACTATGTCATCTATGAATAACTTACATCAAACACCTCTACTTGAATATGCAACGTCAATTTTTCTATCACTAAGGTAAATAAAAATTGGCTAAGGGATAATCTCTAGTGTCACCCCGACTAGAAAGAATTCTTAATCATTCCCCACTTTTCTTAATCAGATTTTGACTCTATCATACATTTCCTTAATTGCCCAAGCTATATCTACACCTCTAGATTCCAAACATCTCTATAGAACTTTCCTAGGAACTTTGTCATAAGCTTTTTCGTAGTCAATGAAAACTATTTACAAGTCTCTCTTCTTACCCCTATAGTAGTCCAACAATCTCCTTATTTCAATTTCTGAATTTCAATATACATGTCTAAAATTTCAAATATATTTTGACAAGTCAAACTTAAGAAACAATTTTTTGAATTTTGGCCTTGGCAAAACAAACTTCAGAGGCAATTATGACGACTTTGGCAACTACAGACACGTATATCAAAAAAATAATTTAAGATGACTGAACTTAATTACAAAGATTTATAAATTAAACATAGTTTAAATTATAGTCCCAAAATTAGTTGTTTGTTCACTGCGCCCATAAAAAGGTTCACCAATTGATATAGCAAAAAGAATGAAGACTCATTTGGCCATAACAATTGTACATTTAATACGTAATTGTCTTACTTTTTGTAAATGATGCATAAATATTTTAATTTGAAAGTAAAATTGTATGATAATGTCTCATAATCATAATTTTACAATATAGTATAATTAGTTTCCTTTATTTAATGATTTAGATAAAGTTATTTCAGATTGTGTAATTATTATAAACAAAAGAAAGTAAAGAAAAAGATAACCAATTAGTTGAAGAGGTGTATTAAATAACCGGTTGATATTTTGTTTAATGTAGTACAATGTACTATAATTAGTCTAAATCTTTAGACTTGCTAAATGCTAATCATTTAACTTAATGCAACCCTATTAATTATCATCATGTATTTAATATGCTTTGGAGGCAGTGGCATAGCTAGGTAAACTAAGGAGGAATCAATTATTTTTGTTGAAATATTATATTAGGTATATAAATAGGGAAATTATCTGGATAACCAAATATATACTAGTAGTTAATTAGCTAATATAGCTATAGTTTAAATTAATTATTACTCGCAATCTCTTTTTAGTTATAATTACGTGCATCTCTCTCCTCTCTTCCTCTCTCTCGCCTCTCTCCTTTCTTATACATACACAAATACAAATACAAATTATACATATACATATACAATTATATGACAGATATACAAATACAATTCACCTTTCTCCACTCTCTGCCCTCTCTTGCTTGTCTCTCTTCTCCCTCTCTAAATCTCACTTGCTAGATATACAAATATACATGTATACCAGTTACATATATACAATTATTTGATAGATATACTTATACAATTTGACAGATATACAAGTACAATTCACCTCTTTCCACTCTCTACCCTCTCTCGTTTGCCTCTCTCCTTCCTCTCCCAATCTCGCTCGTCTATCTCCTCCCTTTAACATGTAGCTACGAATCATAATTAGCAAATTATAGCTATAGAGCCTAATTAAGTTATTTTTAATGGCTATTTGGGAAATTTCCTGTATAATATTTTTTAAAGTTTTAATTAATTTTTGATATCTTTACTACTCAGGAGTTTGATAGAAAAATAATAAAACATTGTTTATCTCGTTGGAGAATTGAGACATATATAAGGTGTCTAAAGAAAAGGAGCTCTCAACATGCTTGGACAACGACAAAACAACATTGCTCTCCTTAAACGTGTGCACATAGCTTAATCTACTATATGTTGTATTTGATGTGGAGAAAAATATATTTTTTTAAAATTAGTATATATTTGAAATATGTCGATAACAAAATATTATGTTATGTTAATTCAGTGAATCAATACATAAAGGGAACATACACAAAGTTCTTGTGCTATCATCAACATTTCATCAATATAACGTTAATGGATTTTACATGACCCCTACCTTATTTTATATATATATATCAACAAATTATACATTCAATTAAGATCACAAACGTCATGTGATGATATATTTGCCTTTTTAATTAGTTAATGTTAAACAACTCACATTTCAAATATGATATTAATTTGTATTGGATTTATTTAGTAACAAACAATTCTCTCTAAATAATTTGTAAGCTAATTTATTTAAATAAATTTACTATTAAAAATATAAAACATAAAATCAAGAAAATAAACAAAATAATTAAAATGATTGAGGGATATTTTTATCTTAACATAGACTTATCCCATGGTATTATATCCTATGTATTACTAATACCTCCAAATGGAAGGTATTAGTAATACATCCTATAATACCATGTAGGAGGTATAATTAATCCATGATTAGTTATACATAAGCCCAAATTCCTACCAAACATAGTACAAAATAATATCATACATAATACATGGACGATTTGTTTTAATGCGGCCTACCAAACGACCCAAGTACATTGAAAATCATAGTAGTCATGAAAGTAAGATCTATATAGACTTATTTACTATTCCAAGCATTTGCACTTGGTCTATTACATGTCAAGTTTAATAACTACATGCCTTAATTATTAGCCTAAATATACTTAAATTGCTCTAGGACTAGTTTAATTTGACATATTTAATGTTATTTGGATAGTATTTTTATACTAAATCTAAAGTATTGCATGATAAATTTTACTAACATTTAAAAATAATCTAATAATGCCTATATAAAACGCAGTGAGTCAGAAAATCTAATAGTCTTGAGTCAATATTATCATATGAATCAATTAAAAATAAAAGTTCAAACGCTGACCTATAATAAAGAAAATAAAATTAGAAAATATAACACAATATAAACGTGAACAAAGTCTCTTTTCTTCCATCTTGACAGAGGAAAATTTAGATATAAGAAAAGTAAAATTTAGATATAAGAAAAGTAAAATTTAGATATGCCATTGTTTGTTTCTTATTTACCAAATTGGACCTATTTGCAACTCATTTTTTCCAACAACTTGCACAAATATATATTTCTAAAGATTTTGCGGAGAGGGGTGAGTTGTGTACGTCAACGAATTTGTAGGTCGATAAATCACTGGATTTGAAATCAAACTCTCTCTGCCTTAGACGAATAAAATTTGAGACTGGTCCTTTCCCAAGACCAATATAAGTCAATAATATTGTTGTTTGATTAGGACTTAGGAGAATACTAAAACTAATGCGACCATGCCTATAATAACTTCTCACTACATCAATTAAATATTTGGAGAGTACAAGATTTTCATTTGATTCTATGTAAAATTAATCAATTAAGAATCTTAAATTTATTGCTAAACAGGGATGAAATGAAAAACACTATCATCTAATTTCTTTTTTGCACTAAATATGCTCAAAAATCCTTTTGGATAAGATTAATTTAACACTATCATCAGTGTTATTTGGATAAACTTCAGATTAAACCTAAGACATTATAAAATAAATGATATTTAACAACTTGTGTGTATATACGTTTTGCAAATGATATTTATAATTTGAAGTATTTTTCTAAATATGATTTATATTCCCTAATTCTAAAAAGTAACAAAATCACTCTAATTAACTATATGATATGTACAATTGAATCTGCTCTAAAAGAGTAATATTTTAAAATAAAAAATAATCACATAATGTCATAGATTAGATCTCATATACGAGTTGCTACATATTATTACAAATGTTTTTTTTTTGCAAAAACTACATAACTAAGCAAACATCTTAGTATAACTACTAAATCACACACTACTTTAAAATAACTACCCAATCACACGCTACTCCTAACTTCTTAGGTATTGCATAAATACTTTCTTTCTCTCGCCTCTCTCCCGACCCTCCGTCTCTCGCCTCTCTCGACTCATATTCCTAGTTTTGTGTTGTGTTTCTCTCTCGAAGAGGAAGAGAGAGCAACTAAAGATTAGTGGACTAATGCAGTTCTATGAAGACAATGGAAAAGATATAGACAATAATGTCTCTTCTCCTTGCATTGATTTCAACCGGGGATAACAAGGATTGTGGTGGAGTAGTTAATACTCTTTCATCCTTAACCAAGTAGTCTCGGATTCAAGTCCTCTTGATGAACTTATAATGGCTATATAATTGATACCAAATAGTCATTGAAGGGGGCATGTACCTGGATAACTATATCTTCTTTTTCTTCGTCTTCTAAGTATGTATCTATGCACATATACATTATATACATCACCAATTTGATATTAGATACATGTACCTTTGATATCAAATAGATGTATTTATACATAGATATACTAGATACATCGAATATATCAATACATTTTTATATTGGATACATGAAATTAATACTTCCCATGTCCCAATTTATGTGATACTTATCGTTTTTCAGGAGTCAAACAATTTTATTTTGAGTGGAAATTTGCACAGGGAATCTTCAAAATTTTTTGAAATATATATATATATTAAGATGACAATTATTTATCCTCAAATAATTCAAGTGGAAAAGTAGCAAACATGACAACAAAATTGTTCTTCTCATAGCTAGTTAGAAGGCCATAAAAAATAATATTATCCGATAATTTTCTACCTTGACCCAATTACATAATAATTCAAGGGTATAATTGGAAATAAACTTTTTATAGAGTTTTAATCCAAACACAAGATGAGATGGGAAATAATGAACCAAACACTTGATAAAAATAAACCATGCACTACTAATCCCTGCGTTATTAATCTTTGTACCAAATGACCCCTAAGTGGCATGTGTAGTGTCTCTCGGGGTTATATATGCCATGTTATGCTTAGGCAGTGGTGGAGCCACCTTATAATAAGGGGGTTCATCCGAACCCCCTCGGCGGAAAATTATATTATTTGTACATGGTTAAAATAAATTTTTTTAGGTAGATATAGTAGATGTCGAATCCCCTTCAACTACTTCGTGTGTCTATTTCTTCAGATTTTGAACTCCCTTATTTAAAATTCTGGCTCCGCCACTGCGTCTAGGACATGCTAAGTGACTTTGTCACGACCCAAAGCATACAAAACTAAATCAAAAAACCGAATACACACCCAACATACAAAATAAGTAATTATTGAAACTATCATTACATTCAATAATTAACTCCTATATATATCAAAACTAGCACATTTACCCCCATTCTTTCCTCTAAAGAGCTAAATCCCCTTTTAACGGCTAAATAGTGTAAGAACTAGAAACAAGCACCAACCAACAATAGTGCGCACATTAATTTCCGTGTGCTCAAACGGTGCATATTAGACTTTAGCAATCACCTCCCGCCACGTCATTTAACGTCACACACCTAATTTCCCGCAACCCTTCTACTACTACCCTAGGGAGGTTTCAGGGTGGGTGGTTTTCGTGGGTGGGTGGGTATCGTCTCTTTCATTCTTTTTTCCATTTTTGGGTTCTTCTTCTTCTAATAAACACTCTCTGCAACAAAGTATAAAAGGAGTATTTTATTGAGAAAAAAAAAATAATGAAATTTCAAAATTGAAAATTAACATCCCAATTTGAGTAATTATTTATTTCCAATACTGTCCCCCATTTCGTATCAATGGCTCCATCCAGCTCTGCGTCGCCGGCGGCGGGTTTATCGAGACCGGTAGCTCAAAGGAAAGTCCGTCCATCAGCTGAATACCGGCGTCGACCGCGGATGTCAGTGTCGCCGCCGCCGAAGAAATTCAGGTCGATGGTGGAGATCATGAAAGTAGCGAAGCGTGTGGAGTTACCGGTGGAAGAAGATGAGGAATCGTCGTCGTCGGAAGAAGATGATTACGGAGAAGTTGTGTGTGAACAATGTGGCTCTGGAGAAAGGCCAGAGGAGCTGTTGCTGTGTGATAAATGTAACAAAGGGTTTCATATGTTATGTCTTCGTCCGATTGTAGTTCGTGTTCCCATTGGACCATGGCATTGTCCTCATTGCTCTGGTGATCAACATCGCATAATCAAAAGTATGGACAAAGATAAAGAAATGAATTTAAAAAAAAAAATTGATTATGAGTCAAAATGATATAAATAATGTGTTTGTATGTTGTTTAGGTTTTTCGCAAAAGAAGATAGTTGATTTCTTTCGGATTCAGAAAGAGAGTCAAATGGTGGTGAAATGTTCATCTGCTCAAGGTAAATGAAACAATGTGATCTTTATATCGGGAAAGGTTATAATGTAAGCTCAATTGAGATCACAATCTGAGTGTTTAGGTGTTTTGGTTGATCGATATCTATGTATACTTTTGTTATACTAGAGCTGATTGATTGATGTCTGTACTTTTTGTAATGCTAACTTCTGTTTAGAGGGGAAGATGTAGGAATCATATAGCAGATTAGGAATCTAAGCCCGCAAACTTAAGCGTGAGTTGAGGTTATTCTTTTACTAGAAAAAGCATACTCAAAGCAAGGGGCGGGGAAGGACATGAATCTTTCCCTCTTAAAAGTAGAGAGGGGAAGTGCAAGATCATCCCTTTATATAGTAGCGAGGGTTTCTTTATCTTTTCGGGGAAGTGCAAGATCATCCCTTTATATAGTAGCGAGTGTTTCTTTATCTTTTCGGTTAAGTGCAAGATCATCCCTTTATATAGTAGCGAGTGTTTCTTTATCTTTTCGGTTAAGTGCAAGATCATCCCTTTATATATTAGCGAGTGTTTCTTTATCTTTTCGGGGAAGTGCAAGATCATCACTTTATATAGTAGCGAGTGTTTCTTTATCTTTTCGGAGAAGTGCAAGATCATCCCTTTATATATTAGCGAGTGTTTCTTTATCTTTTCGAGGTAGTGCAAGATCATCACTTTATATAGTAGCGAGTGTTTCTTTATCTTTTCGGAGAAGTGCAAGATCATCCCTTTATATATTAGCGAGTGTTTCTTTATCTTTTCGAGGTAGTGCAAGATCATCACTTTATATAGTAGCGAGTGTTTCTTTATCTTTTCGGAGAAGTGCAAGATCATCCCTTTATATATTAGCGAGTGTTTCTTTATCTTTTCGAGGTAGTGCAAGATCATCACTTTATATAGTAGCGAGTGTTTCTTTATCTTTTCGGAGAAGTGCAAGATCATCCCTTTATATATTAGCGAGTGTTTCTTTATCTTTTCGAGGTAGTGCAAGATCATCACTTTATATAGTAGCGAGTGTTTCTTTATCTTTTCGGAGAAGTGCAAGATCATCCCTTTATATATTAGCGAGTGTTTCTTTATCTTTTCGAGGTAGTGCAAGATCATCACTTTATATAGTAGCGAGTGTTTCTTTATCTTTTCGGAGAAGTGCAAGATCATCCCTTTATATATTAGCGAGTGTTTCTTT
>JAJOOF010008930.1:0-19814 GCA_029582545.1 Solanum lignicaule | reverse complement strand
CAACGACTCTAAATGGTTGTTCATCGATTATAACAAACTCGGCAATGGCCCTCCTGACTTCGGTGACATTATAAACAACCTTCTCCAAATCTATTGTTCCCCCTCTTTTAATAGGTTTAAGAGTTTTTTGCTTTTTATCAAAAGACTTGAAAGGGTATTTTGTACACTTAGTTAGTAAATGTCCCCAAAGATTAGAAGTCCCATTCTTACTAGTCCATTTAAAGTCTTTGAAACACTACTTACATTTTGCCTTCACTTCACCCACTTTACTGGTAATCTCTGAAAAATGATCCCAAACTTCAGAGGTTTTTCTACCACTTCCCTCATTGTCCAGAGTTGTTCTTTTCTGTTTCTTCGGAGGATTGTTCAAAGAAGAAGTTTCTGAAAAATTACCTTTTGCTTGAGTTTTATCCGTTGTAAAATTTTTTACTTGAGGTTGAACTTCCAAATCTTTCAAATCTTCAACCTCTACTGGTCGTTTCATCTGAAATTCATATAGAAAAAAGAAATACAAAAAAATCTCAATTTTGAAGTCATGCTCGCTAGATTAAAATTAGTTAAAATCAAGAAAAAATATAATATAGAAAATTACCTTCAATCTTCACTTTTTTCTTGTATTTGAAGTTGAGAACTTAAGAAGTTCGAGAAGAAAATATCAGTAAGATTGAAGAAGATGAAGAGAAGGAGCAGAAGGCTGTTGTGAAATTTTTTTAAAAAGAAAAAAAAAAGAAAAAAGTTGCGCTGCAAAGAAGAAAGCTGCGTATACTTTTTGCAAAAAATTGCACTGTGAATTTTTGATGTAGGGTAGGTAAAAATCACATAAATAATAAATTTTGATGGAGTTAGAATTAGGGTTTTAATAGTTGGGCTGAAATTTAAGTGTTGGGTTTGAAAAAATGATAAAGTTAAAGACTTAAGTTAATTAAAATTTAATAAAATATTTATATTTTATTTATGAATGATAAATAAATAATTATAAAATTTATATATATAATTTATCGGTTCGGTTTGGTTATTTTGGCGGATATTTTTTAGTAAAACCAAAACCAAACCAAATAGTATCAGTTTTTCAAAATATAAAACCAAACCTAACCAATTCCAATCAAATATCAGTTTTTTTTATCGGTTTGGTTCGGATTGTTGTTCGGTTTGGTTTTTTAACCATAACCATGAACAACCCTAATTGTGAGGAACAAAGATAAATATTGATAGCAAGAGCTTGTCAAGCAATATTCGAGTTTTGCTTGTCGGAGAACCTTGAAAAACAAACTAAAATGATCCGGAGGAGGAAGGGTTTTGCCTGAGGATGCGACGATGGTGGCTGCTAATCGAGCAGCAAAGAGAAGAATAAAAAATAAAAAGCATTCTCATTTGGGAGTTCACTTGAATTTGATGTAAACCCAATTTGATATTTTTTTTCAAATCTGATCCGAATCTCTTTTTTTGGATGATACAAATACATGTCATTTTATCTTCAATTAAATTGATTGGTTCTTAAAAGTTTTTTACATGAGAGTTTTAAAGTTTGTGTGCAATCAACAATGGTGAATCCGGTGAAGGAAGTTGGTTGCTATGGAGAAGAAAGACAATAAATAAGAAATAAAAATAAAAATACATATATTTTTAAAAGAGATATTAAAAATAAAGTTTTAATACTTATTTTTTGTGCTCACTCTCTTTGCCAGCTAAGCATTCAGGGAGGTATTAATTTCAGTTTTAAATACTTCAGGGGGGTGATATGACTCTCGTAAAGTTAAAGTGTGTAGTTGAAAATTCGGATATAGATTAGGGGGGGCTTTTGGTCATTTTCTCTTATATTTATATTTATATATGAGTATATCTGTAACACCCCGTATTCAAAACAGACCAAAAATGCAGATTTTTAGAAGTTGCAGGTGCCAGCGACGGAAGCCAACTACGGACCGTCAGTCTGCTCCGTCGCTGGGCCAGTCAACTTTCAGTCTCCAGTCGCAAACGACGGAAGCCAACTACGGACCGTCAATCCATTGACGACCTGTCAGTTAGCTCCGTCGATGGGTCAATCAAATTCCAGCCTTCAGTCGCGAACGACGGTCGACCAGTACGGACCGTCAATCAACTCACGGTTCGTCAATTCCGTCTGTCGGTCACTCCGACAGCAATTAAGTCGGGGGTCTTTTGTTCTTTTCCTATTTCGTCTAACCCCTAAGCTCCGTCGTTTAGACCCTAAATTATGAGGTTTTAGTCAGTTTAAGCCTAGAAACATAACTAGAACTTACCTAAGTCAAATCATTAATCAAAACATAGAAAATTAGAGCGTAAGAGGGTAAGAGAAGTCAAGAACCCTAGTTCAAGAACGCAGCAAGGTTCCATCAGTTTCAACCCCGAAATCTAAGAATTTATCCGTGGAATTCATCACCATGTATGTGAGATTTCACTAGTGGGTTCCTTTCGCCCATTAGGTCCCTAGTTTTCAGTCAGTTTTTTTATTCCCTTATTATGACTAGACCTAGGATTTCTTGAATGATAAAATTATTGGGTTCTTAGCTATTAGAATGATCTAAATTAGATTAGTATGTTAATATTCAGTTTATTGCATGAATTCCAGAACCCTAGCTATGTATTTATTTAGTTCTTGAATTACACATGCTAGGTCAGATATTTCAGTTATTTAGTTATACATGCCTCAGTTATTAATGCATCAATATCAGTTTATTTGTTGCTTACTCAGTTTGCATGTTCAGTTTGAGCTATCCAGTAACTTACATAAATTCAGTCATAATGTGTTAATTACTTAATCCATTGGGAGTAGCATAATACCAAGTTGGACTAGGGTTCAGCGTACCCAAATAGTCCTAGAACTACTAGCCACGTAGGTTGTAAGTCCCATCTGTAGGCATCATTTCAGTGATCACACCAACATGCCTCTATACCTCTGGCAGGGTATATTAGGTCCTCTCGATGGGGCGTATACATCAGACTTTACATTTAGCTCATGTGGTTTTATAATCAGTTATTAGTAGCTCCCACAGTTCAGTCAGATCCTATTGCATTGATCATTTATCCGTATATCCAGTATTCAGTTTCAGCATGTTATAAATTGGTCACTGCATTCAGTTATCTCAGCATTTAGTATCTATATCATGTTCATATTATATCATTGCTTATTTGCTTTATTCAGTTATATGTTATTTCAGCTTTACTCTATCCTGCATGCTCAGTACCTTTCAAGTACTGACGCATACTCTGTGCTACATCTTCTCGTGATGTAGGTCCAGGTTCTCAGCATTCAGATTACGCTTAGATCGGTTCCTGGTCTCCAGTTCAGCAGAATCAATGGTGAGTCCTCATTCTCCTAGGACAATAGTCATGAGTTTCTTTTCAGTATTTTTAGTCCTTTAGTTTCAGTTTTGCTAGACTTAGTTGGGGCCTGTTCCAGTATTCCTAGTCAGCTAGAGGCTATTTTCAGACATAGTTAGATTCAACTTAGTATTGAGTTAATATCTTCTTTGTATTAAACTCATCAGTTTTCATTTATCTCAATTATAGTATATGGGTATTCCCCATCTTTTCATTTTTATTTATGATTTAACTTCCGCATCAGTTTATTTTCTTTAGTATGATCATGATCATGCCAGCAGGGTTAGCTTGGGATCACTTGTGGTCCTAGGTCCCGTGTCCGTGTCTCGGGGGTAGCTCAGGGTGTGACAATATCCATACTCTTATAGTATCATTGATTAATGAGTAAGGTGTAATTGTGTACTGATTTAGTATCAATTAAGTGAAATTATTGGCATTAATGATACAAATACAGTATATATATATATATATATATATATATTAAATTAGTATCAGTTAAGTGAAATTAATTGAGGGATATATAGTGTAATTATTTAGTGGGGGTATGAATGTAAGGGGGTATATGTTTGTAATTATTTTATTTTTATGGGGTATTTGCTTAATTTCCCCTATTTTCTATGACTTTTGGCTATTTTTATGTAATAAAAACGTGGCTATGTTTGTTGTAAACTAATTATTTGATTGTCTATATTTGTAAAGGAAAACTACATAATTAGACATACTTAACTACCATATATACATATTTTACTTATAGTTTAAAAATATTACTCATAATACCACTTTTTAATAATTATACCATATATTTTAAAATTTTAAATTAGATACACAAATCCCATAAATATGATATTGAGTAATTATCTTAAAATTCAAATTCCTTAATTTAAGGTACATTAATAACTGTCCCCAAACTCCTATGCCAACAACATATCTTATCCCCCCCCCCACGCTCTCCATCACCTCTACCTACTCTCTCTTCCTTTATCCTCAATCTCATATCCCAAATTCATCTCCCTAATCTCTTTCTTTCTTCCTTCTCCCTCATAAATCTTCTTCACTAAACCATGAAAACCTGAATTGATGGGGGGAGGGGGTTATCGCATTTTTCTACTGTGAAGACTTTTAAAAGAAAGAAGTTACCTGAAGGGTTCAACAGAAGAGGAAGGCAAGATAAGGTAAGGTAAGTTGTGACGAGATTGATAAAGGTAAGAGAACAACGTAGCAAAAGCTCCGAAAAGTGAAGGATAATTGGAGAGGATGAGATTTGGGATTTAGTCTTCCGATTCTTTAGCCTATGCTTTCAATGCTGGATTGTTGGAACGGAGAAAAAGAAGTTGAAAGACAAGATCCAGAGCCATATCATCGCTGTATTTTAGTTTCGAACTTGGTGAATTTAAGATGGATTTGTAGATATACAGTGTTTGCTATACGTATCTAAACGGTCTATGTATTTGCCCTTCATTTATGTATCTCCCTTTCTTTTATGTATATATCCTTATTCTATATATTTAAAAGATTAATATCAAATAATTAGATACATGCTTCAGATACATAACGAGTTTCAAATACTTGTTATGTATCATATATACGTATATAACAGATACACCTAATGAAATATATTTAATGAAAGTAGGTGGATGAATCAGATACATAGTGCGCGATACACATTGTTTTCTAAACATGAAAAATTGAAAAAAAAAAACCCCACAAAATTCTAAAAAACAAATTTGAATTTCTAACAAAAGTTGTTCACTTTGTTGTTGGTGGAAATAACTGGAAGAAATTAATATACGTATATAGCAGATACACCGAATGAAATACATTTAATGAATTTAGATGCATGAATCAAATACATAGTGCGAGATACACCATAAAAATTTGAACAAAAAAAATCAAATTTCTGAAAAAACTTGTTCACTTTGTTGTTGCTGGAAAATAAATGGAAGAAATTTAATTTTTTAATTTTTTTTATAGAAGTTGTTGAAGTAATTATACGCAAAAGTTGTGGGATACATGTATCTGACGGGTAATTATACTCAAAAGAAAAAATGCCAAAAATTGTTTGAGTAATTATACTCAAACGAAATTATAATTTGGATTATTTTAGGAAAACTGGTAATAGTTTATATGGAAGGATCATTCAAATCGATTTTGTTTGTTAATTTCCCATAAGTTACTCCATTAATTAAGGAAATACGTTACAACATTTATTTCAAAAGTATTAGATTATGTATCTCGATCTTTTAAACCTGATGGATACATGTATCTGACGGGTTGTGATACATGTATCCCATAGCCAAAAATGGTATAGCAAGAAATATAAAAAAGAGCAACTTTCACATATAACAAACATAAAAATTATATTTGTATGTTATAGCTATAGTTCGCATAATTGCTCTCCATAACAAATTTTATGTTGCTATGGAGCTTTTGATTTGTATAATTCTCTAGATACATCCAATTTTATACAAATTGTTCAGTTTTATATAAATTCATTTATACATTGTAATTTGTATAATAAGATCTGTATTTGTATAATTATAAGACGAAAATATATGTATTTGTATTTGTATATACACTTTTCTCTCGTTTTATACAAACGCAAATGCATTTTATACATTTTATACCGAAATGTATAAAATGGCTAATTGTATACCGAATCAGATGGCAAGAAAATGGAATATTTGCTGCGAATTACAAATAAAATAAACTATGACTACATCATTTAATTTGAATTAATGGTTTACTATTTCATACAATTTTCCCTATAAAAAAAACTATTGGGATTTCTAGTAATGATGATCTAAACTAGTGAGATTTATATAGTTTGCCCTATTTGAAACTAGCCCAAAAATATATTCAAATAATTATTTTTTGTGAAAAAGTCATTTTATGATGTTTGACTTTTAGAGAGGAAAAATATTTTCCTCGAAAGTAGGAAAGATATTTTTTGTTATTGTGGACGAAAGTTATTTTCCTTGCGACATTTTAACATTTAACTTCATATTCCTTACTCCAACCAACACTTGTGTTATTATCAATCTTTTGTAGTGAAACATTTAATCAAAACACTCTTTCATTTTATTTATAAATATGCTAAATCGATAGTCAAATCAATAAAATATTCATTGTTGATTTTCGATTAATCAATTAGCAGTCCTTAACAAAAACTGAACCGATAGTCCGGTAAGAGAATTAACAAAACTATTAACCCCAACAACCAATAGCAACAACATTTTTTTGGGTTCGATTTATTGGTTAAACCGAAATTCGCACACCCTATTACTCACTAAAGAAACAATTTATCTTCACGTTGATGAGCCACACATTATAGTAAAGGGGACCGGTGATCCTATAGGTTCTAGAAAAAAATATGTACAATAGTTTATTATTACGTACTTTTTATAACATGATGTCGTTCTAGTCAGCTTACACATACTTTAATTGTTGTATCGAGTATATCTATTGTCTCTCACTAACACATATATCGAATAGTTTTTGTCAATAATAAAAACAATATTTAATAAACAATGCATTCAACATTTAAAGAAGGGAATAAATGAACATTCTTTGAAATGATTTCTATTAAAAATAAAAAGACACAATCTATACTATGTTAGTAATAAAACTCAATTAAATTAGCATATTTCTACAAGTCGTTTTGACGAGTTTTTTTTTTTTTTTTTAAAATATTATATTCATGATAATCTCGTACAACTAGTATGAATTTATATATATTTATGTTATTTCCCTATTTTTGCATAATATAATTTTTTGACCCAGCGATATTAAGTAATTACACTGTTTAGTTTAAACCTTTAAGATGACTCCACCTCTAATTTCAATCCACCAAAATTTAGATACATATAAAGAAACGATCAAACACTTCTTATTTACGTTAAGATTTAAACCTTATTTTCAAAACTTGCAGCACTATTTTATTAATAGGTGGATATAAACCAAAAATCAAATCAAACCTAACTTTCAAAATTTAGCATCTAATATCTTTTTTTTTGTTGATATCAAAATCAAATTTTAAAATACTGATCTGAATATTGAACGTCCATCCATGACTTTATGGAAGGTGTGAGTGAGAACCTTTCATGAAAACAAAATTTGTCGTACTTAATTTGCCATGTTTGTTTCTTGGCCATTAGCTATGTTTCTTGTCCTTAGTTATGTCCTTTTGCAACTTGCATGAATAATTTTGTGGTTCTACTTTATTTTATTCTTTATAAAAGTTATCTTCTTTTTATTCATTCAAAAAGTATAATTTTGTGTAGTACTAGAGATCTTTATTCTAATATAGCTCAATGGCTGAAAAAATTACCTCAAAAAGTACACATGGCCAAAATATTGTGCAAGAAGAAACCAGGGGCGGAGCTACAGTAGACAAAGGGTGGTTAGTTGGCCAAAATGGTCCGAAAGACGTCGAGGAAGGAGCTATAGTTGACAAAGGGGGGTCAGTCGGCCAAAATATTGCGCAAGATGTCGGTGGTAAAGGAGGGTCAGTTGAACACCCTTTGCCAAAAAATCACACTATAGTGAAACTCCTGACTCCACCAATGCTAGACAATGCTCGGGTAGCTATGCAAGACGACGTCAATGGCGAAGTTACAACCGACGTCGAAGGAGGAGGATCAGTTGGACACCCTTTGCTAGAAAATCACACTATAGCGAAATTCCTAACTCCACCACTGCAAGACGACGCCCGAGTGGCTGTAGTCATGGTGCCACTTCCAGCACAAGGCCATCTCAACCAACTCCTCCATCTCTCTAGGCTCATTTCCATGTACAATATTCAAGTCCATTACATTGGAATCACATCACACATTCAACAAGCAAAAATTAGAGCTCATGGCTTTGATCCACTCACTATAACAAAATTCATTTCCATGAATTTCATCAAACACCTTCTTTTGAAACTACCCTGCCTAATCCTAATGCTTCTTTCAAATTTCCAAACCAGCTAATGCCTTCATTTTACGCCACATTCCATCTCCGCGAGCCAGTTTGCTCGCTAGTACATGAACTTCTAAGCGCGAATCATCGCAAAGTTGTTGTCATTTATGACAGTTTGATGAAATTTGTAGTTCAAGATTTGCAACTAATACCAAACATAGAGTGCTACTGTTTCAATAGTACTTCAGCTTTCATGTCATATTCATACTATTGGGAACTCAAAGGAAAGCCTTTCCATCCCGGAACTGAAAATTACGACGATATTCCAACAGTTGGAGATTCTTTTCCTCCAGAGTTTTGGGATTTTTTGAAGATACAAGAATAATTTGATGGGAAGAACCATATTAGTGGTGAACTTTACAATTCATCAAGAGTGATTGAAAGTTTGTACCTTGATTTAATGACCAAAGAATATGATGGTATGAAGCAATGGGCTATAGGTCCATTCAACCCCATGGAGCCACAAGAGAAGAGAAAAGACTCGAACAAACGCCACGAGTCCCTTGATTGGCTTGACAAACAAGAGCACGACTCAGTTATTTTCGTGTCATTTGGCACGACTACTTCGTTGTGTGATGAAGAAATCAAAGTGCTCGCGATTGGACTAGAGAAGAGTTGCCAGAAGTTTGTTTGGGTGCTCCGAGATGCTGACAAAGGAGATGTTTTTACAAGTGAAGTTAGAAAAGCACAATTGCCTGAAGGATATGAAGAGAGAATAAAAGAAAGAGGGATTATAGTAAGAGATTGGGCACCACAATTCGAAATTTTAGCACATAGTTCAACTGGCGGTTTTATGAGTCATTGCGGATGGAATTCGTGTATGGAGAGTATGTCCTTTGGAGTTCCTATAGCAGCATGGCCAATGCATTCAGATCAGCCAAGGAATTCTCAACTTGTAACAAAGTACTTGAAAATTGGACTAATTGTTAGGCCATGGGTGCGTCGTGATGAAGTTGTTACATCAGAGATAGTTGAAAATGCTGTGAAAACATTGATGGCTTCATCAGAGGGAGATGAGATGAGGAAAAGAGCTGCAGATTTGAGCAATGCTATCAAAAAGTCGACGGATGGGGGCATAAACCGCGCTGAGATGGATTCTTTCATCGCGCAGATTTCTCGTTGAAATCCGATATATGATTGTCCAGGAGTCTGTGAAATTCATAGAAGGTTGATATATTTCCAATTTACATATTATAATGGTAATGGAAATCGCGCTTCTATGCATGTAATACTATAGCTATTTCTATGTAATTCTTGTCGTCTCTTCTTTTTCAGTCACACATAAATAAAACACAAGTTATTCCTATAAAATCTATGGTTGAATCTTATTATTTCAACGAGTAATGTGAGTGATGAAGGTCCATCTAGCGCGGTTGATGCCACCATCCATCACTTATTTTTTAATAGCATTGCTCAAACTTGTTGCTTTTTCCCTCATCTCATCTCCCTCTTTTGAAGTCATCAATGTTTTCACTCCATTTTCAACTATCTCTGATGTAACAAGTTCATCATAACGCGTCCATGGCCTAACAATTAGTCCAATTTTCAAGTACTTTGTTACAAGTTGAGAATTCCTTGGCTGATCTGAATGTATTGGCCAAGCTGCTATAGGAGCTCCAAAGGACATGTTCCCTTGATTCACTCCAATAGTAGTATTTATCGTGTCAATGCAGCGGAAAGGGATACATTTAATGAATTGAGAAGTTCACCACAGTTGATTTTGTAAAACAGATATTGCAAAGCATATAGGCAAACATTTATTCATGTTAAAACCAGATTAATTATCTGTTAAAAGAGAAGTACATAGCAATCATCTTACTAATAGCCATAAAAAGCAAGTCTATCTTGTGATATACGCGATGAAAGAATCCAACTCCATTCGAGAAGCACCCCCTTTCTCTGTGGACCGCCTTACTGCTTCTCCCAATTCTTCTGCTCTTTTCCTAATCGCATCACCTTCTTCTGATGCCATCAACTTCCTCACAACATTCTCAATGGTGGATGCACTCACCAGCTCCTCGCGTTTCTCCCACTCCCTCACAATCAGGCCTATTTTCAACATTTCCGTAACCAAGAAACCATTTTTTGGTTGGTCAGAATGCATAGGCCAAGCAGCTATTGGCACTCCCATAGTAATACTCTCAATGCAAGAATTCCATCCGCAATGACTCATGAAACCCCCCGTGGACGAATGAGCCAAGATTTCTGGCTGTGGTGCCCATTCTCTCACCACTAACCCAACCCCTTTTACTCTTTCCTCAAATCCTTCCGGCAACTCAAGTCTTCTAGCTTCTCCGGTAAAGATATCACCTCTATCAGCATCTCTCAACACCCATAAAAACCTCTGTTTGCTCTGCTCTAATCCCATCGCGAGCTCCTTGATTTCCCTATCGGAAAATGAAGTTGTTGTTCCGAAAGATACATAAAGAACTGATCTTGGAGGTTGTTTGTTTAGCCACTCGAGACACATATCGTTCTTATTCGAAACACAATCGAGTTTAATAGGCAAAATTGGTCCAATTGCCCATTGTTTCTTCTCCTGTTTACTTGCTACTTGTGCAAGCAAATCAAGAAACTCACCTTCGATTACTTTACTTGTATTATGGATATCACCTGATCTAATATCCATATATGGACTCTGAGAAGCTCCAAGATTCTTGATTTTATCTGTCAAAGTTCCTTCAATGGAAGGTAACTTTTTAAGCAATTCCTCTTCAAGTTTAACAGGCATTCCCATAGACAATGATACCAAACAGTACAAAGTGAACACTGAAATGCAATTAAATACATATGATTCCGCATTTTGCAAGGACGAAACATCCTGAACATTACAAGACATTAAAGAATCATGAACAACAATGACTCGTCTTGCTTTTGAGGAAATATCACGTAAGAAGGAAGCAATGGACTCGCGAAGAAGCATAGAAGCATCCCATGATGGTTGAAGTTGTGATGGGAATTTGCTCAAGGCATTAAAGTCAGGTTGCGGTGAGGCAAATTCAGGAGTTGGGATGTCATGGAAATGGATTTTGGCTATGTCTGATGGATTTAAGGCGTTGGCTCGAACACATGCTTGACGATTATGTATAGCTGAGCCAACATAATAGACAGGAAGATCATATGATGAGGAGATTAAACAGGATAGTTGAAGAAGTTGATTGAGATGGCCTTGTGCTGGAAATGGAACCATAACTATAGCTACTTCATCTTGTTGTATGTTGCTACACATGTTAGTGGAAATATCGAAATTTCCTACTTCTGTCGGATCCTCCCTAACACCTAATTGCTTTAAAAAGTCTATGAAATCTCATAAGACTTGAAAACTTTGATGATCTTCCAAGAAAAAGTTGTTCTTGAAAGGTGTATAAATCTTGAAATGTCAGATGATAATAATACAAAGAAAATAAGGTATGTCATTATGTCATAAAACTTGTCTGTATCTTGTGAGATAATAATAATATAATATATCCATTATTATTTGAGTGGTGCAATAATAGTATATCATTATAATAATAATTATTTATTTATTACACCAGGTTAATTGATAACAATAGATAACTATTTAGTGGGAAAACTAATCTTCATTGTGATTAGTGGCTAAATCAGGATTTTCGTTAAGGGCCAGAGGTGGAGCTAGCATGCGAAGTACAGATTCGAAACAACTTTGGTAATCCAAACCATATATTTTTGTTAAGAAAATTCACTAAATATCTATATGTAATGAACTTCAAAATCCAAAAATTTCAAATTTCAAATTTATCTTTAACTAAGGGGATTTAAAATCTAATGAAGTAAAATATAGACTTATGGAAATTTAACTATGAATTGGTATGTATGTTTGTTAATTATAACTAATCATAATTTTGTTTTCAACTAATGCATGTCTTAATCCATCCTTTTCATATGTCTTTATCACCATTCTTGATTTTGTTACTCTCAAGAAAAATCAGAAATAACAAAAATAGTTTCGTCTTGTACTATCTAAAGTCCGTTATATGGATCCACACACGTTTACGCCCTTTTTTAATAAAAAAATTGATTGTTTGTCCATTCATGAGTATCATTCTTGTGCGGGAGTCATGCAAATCTTTTCTGTATCTTTCCAATTTTATTGTTCACTCACGATTCACTCAGTTTGAAACTTAGTGAATTATATGGATCCGCTCCACTATCCTTTTCCACTTAGACATCAGTCTTTTATCCATGACAAGGTTCGAACTTGTAGCCAATGCCTAACCTATAAATTTCAGATTACGCTCTTACCACTGAACCAAAGCTCTAGGATTTGGCAAAGAATTTTGGAGTTTTGTACAATTGCAAGAAAGTTCACGTCAAATGGCTTGGCTTGCTGTCCAAAAGAAAAGAGACAAGCACAAAAGTTAAGAAGAAAGAAACAAAATGTGTATGGATATAAAAAAAAGTAAAAAAACAACTTTATCTGCAATGGAGTTAAAGTTTTCAAACTTTATATTAAATGATAGAGAAAAGACATAAAGTCATCATCGAAGTTGTTTTAGATTTTCAAAAAGACACTTTAATTTTAAAACCGTCCTATTACCCCACTAAATAATTTTGAACAAATATTATTATATCATTTTTATGATTGACGTGTGAACACACTTACTTCTTAAAATTTGGGGCTGATCGAAAAATGATATAATAATATCTGTTCAAAATTATTTAGCGGGGTAATAGGACAGTTGCAAAGTTAAAATGTCTTTTTGAAAATTCGAGATAACTTCAATGGTGACTTTATGTCTTTTCTCTAAATGATATAATGAGTGTTTTCACAATCAATTAACATGTTATATCAACTCCTACTAAATAAAGTGACCTAATTTGCGTACATATTTTGACATAATACGTATATACACCCTTTAATTTGGTTTCAGCTAATATCTATGCCCTCCAACTTTGAGTGTGCACAAGTAGGTACTTAAACTTGTATATAATTGCACAAATAGATGCATTCATCCTACGCGGTGTCCTACATGACAATTTTGTGTCCGATGTGTCGTCCTATATGTATTAGCCATATAGGACATTACTTGTTCAATTTTATACAAGTTCAAGTGTCTACTTGTACACATCTAAAGTTGGAGAGTGTAGATGTAAGCTGAAGTCAGGTTAAAGGGGATACTTATGAATTATGCCTATTTTTTTTATGCCATCAATGCATAGACTCATCTGCAGTATAGTGAGACTTCTGTATAACGAAAATTTCATTATAGCATTGCTCAAATTTTCTGCTCTTTCCCTCATCCGTTGAAGCCATCAAAGTTCTCATAGCGTTTTCAACCATATCTGATATAACATGTTCAACATGACGTGCCAATTTTTAGATACTCTTTCCGTTTCAATTTGTTTGTCTTACTTTCCTTTTAAGTTGTTTTAAAAAATGAGTCTTTCCTTTTTTGGAACTTTTTCCTTCCAGTTTTTCATGTAACATATTTATGATCACAAGATTAAAGAACATTTTGATACATTCAACATATCTTAAGTTTAAGACCACAAGATTTGCAAGTCTTCTTTATTGGTTCGACAAACAAGAACCAAACTCAGTTAGTTTTGCTAATTGTTACTTCTCTAATTGTTAAAAACGTGAAAAATGGTTAACACTGATTAGACCCTTAATTGGGTGAAGAAAAACGTGGCTAGGCTTAGCAGGGACGGAAAAAGATCAAACTATCCCTCTAAAAATGATTGAGGTGCCTTTAAAAGAGAGGCTTCACTGAAACGGACATAACTTTTTACTCCGAGCTCGAAATTAAGAAAACTTAGCGGCGTTGGAAAGAGGACTCAAAGATATTTAATTTGATAGGTCATGGGCCACCTAATTCTTTATGTTCTAAAAGATACAATTATTTGAAGTTGACCCAAAACTTAAAATTGATGGGTGACTTGCACGAATCCCTCTTTATCCTTTTTCAAAGTCCGAGGTTACATAATCCTTCTTTAAATAGATCTTATTCTTAATCATAACAGTTGTGGTTCAAAATGGTATAACATTACCATTTGGTCTCAATAGGCACTACAGTATTTTATACTAATAATATCACTACTTTTATATTAATATGTATATACCATGTATGACCTATAATAGTTTTTAAGTAATTCTATTGTCTATATGAATACACCATGTGCTAAGTTAACAATATGACTCAATATTTACCAATAAATAACACGAATATGTACCGTATTTTTAATTAATATTCAACCATTTAATATACAAACAGTTATACCAATTATATAAATAATGTTATACCAATAATTATTCTAAAATATACCAATATATATGAAATTATTTTAAGTTTTAACATCTAATTTTCGTCAAAAAAATATTTTATACCATAAAAAAACTAACTTTAACAATTTGATATATTTCAATTGTAACTTACCATTTCGAATTAGTAATCATTTTAAAAGTTGGTACATAATTTGATATATTTAAATTGTAACATAAAACTACTCTTATATTACACTACTAAAAAACTATCAAAAAACGACGGCCAAAAGCGACGGACCGCGTCACTTTTTTGGTCAAAATCGACGGAAAAGCGACGCAGTCACCTCCGTCGCTTTTTAGCATGATGCTTTTCAAAAAGCAACGAACAACGTCGCTTTTTGACTATTTTTTTTAACATAAGTGACGGACTCCGTCGCTTTATTTTAATTTTCATTTTTTTTATTTCTAAAAGGCGACGCAGTCCGTCGCTTTTCTGGAAATTTTATTTTTGAAAATCCTTGAAAAAAACCCAGAAAAGTGACGGACAAAACCACGTTGTCCGTCGCTTTTCCTGCAATATTTACCTGCAAATGCAATTCAATTCAATTCTACACTATTCAGCTCAATCAAACACACACAATTATAAACAATCTAAATAAGACATAAACACAACAAACTTAAAATAACATTCAAAAGTATCTACATCACAAATTAAAGACTTATAAAGTCTTTCAAAATTTCAAAAAGTTCATAAATGTCCAGAGATCTAAACTAGGGAGTGGGTTCTACATAATCATCCTCATCACTCTCGCCATCGGTGTCATCGGGAGCCGAAGTAGTAGGTCGATGAACGAGGTTTATCACTTGTTCTTTGATTTGATGAACGGTCTCACTCATGCTTTCTTGTTCAGCTACTCTTCTCCGCTCTAAATCTGCCAGTGCCGCTGTAAGTATAGCTATTTGAGCCGACATAGCAGCAATCTGAACACCGTCAAGTGCCTCGGCTTGATGTGACGATCCAATTCCTTCTAAGCCTGACTGAAGTCGTCTTACATCGTTTCGAGAGCCTAAACCATAGACTCTACCCTTGCGTGTCCCCCCTATCACTTTTTCTTTCCAAATCAGGGTGGAAAGTTCAAGTGTCAATAGGACCGAACTATCTAGATTCTCAGCGACGTAGTGATGAAACTCCTTCTGCATATTAAATTTAAAATTTGACATCAATATATATATTGATATACATATCATAAATATATTGAATATTAATATATATTATTCATATTAAATAATTTACAAAAGTTCGTTTGACCCTTTCTTCCACCCACACATCCGGATCCGACTCATTTTCTTTTTTCCTGACATGAGTCTTCTTGAAAACCTTCGGTTCAATGGGAGTGCATCCCAATTTTTTTTCCTATAAATTAAAATTAAAATTTATAACGATATATATGAATCAACTAATTATTTAATTAAAAGTTTGAATTAGAACTTACCATCTCTCGTGCAATTGTTCCAACGGTCTTTGCACCTCCGGTGTGCAACGAGCCACCCTTAAGACTGCCTCTAGCCTTTTTGACTTGTTCTGATATTGCCTTAAACTTGTTTGTGTTCCAATACTGACCCAATTCATAAAAAACATGAGGCAACATCCAACTGGGACGTTTACCACTATCCCGAACTTTCTTTAGCCTGCTAGATAGTCTGACGGATGCCTTCCTCTCAAATGTGGTCCCAATGACCAAATAGTACCTCGACTCCCAAGTACACATAGTCTGAAAAAAATAATTGAATAACGTTAATTAGATCGATAGTAAAAAAAAAGTAAAGTATACTAAACTTAACTAAAAAATATATACCTTAAAGTTATTAAACATCGCCTGGCATATACTGTTTGGAATCTCGCTCCAAGAGTGATAAGCTTGTGTATAGAGTCTTCTAACACAGTCTTTTAAAGCCCGGGCAACATCTTTTGCAGGATGCCACCTGCAAAACACATAATAAATATGTTAGTTCATGAATAATATATTAAAGTATAAGAAATAAATAAAATAAACTAACAAATAGATAACAAAACAAACTTACGATGATCCATCTGACTCAATCATGACTCTACCAAGTCTGTCCTTCTGGCAAGGAGCTAGAGAAGGCATCGTATCATCTGGTGTAGCACTAGGTGTAGCTGTAGACGAGGGTGATACATCAGGATGCACAAAACGCTGAGTCAATGGAGGCATACCGGTCATAGCATCTGACTGCTCGCTACTAGAATTTCCAATCCTCATGACAGATAACTGAGGAGATGTACATGTGGGAGATGGAGTACCTGCCGATAAAGGTCGTGCTCGACGAATAGCCTGTAAAGGTAGGTCCTCGTAGCATCATGAAGGCAATGCCTGTGAAGTAGAGGAAGCACCGATTGGTCGACGGTAATTAGGATAATATTGCCGAGGATCTGCCCGTACCAAACGGAACAACAAATAAATGAGTATCATGGCTGATGCGCTCTAGCGCAGAAGAAATAGATCCTGCAATATCCTCAGGATCTATGGGTCTCCTAGACTTCTTCTTCTTAGCCTGTTTAGTCTGGCTAACTCCAAGATGCTCGCGATGTCTATCACCGTCACCGCCTGATGACATCTGTATCCAAATTTACATGTATAATATATATAAAAATCATAAATTAAATAAAATTAGCAAAATAAACTAACTTACATATATATATATATATATATATATATATATATATATTATACATGTAAATTTGCATACAGATTTCCTACGTGACATATCATCACCAAAGTAAAAAGAATAAAAACCACCAGTTTCTCTCCCAATATGACCTTGAACAACTGATCTATCGATCCTTCCCCTTAGCTTAATCGTTTGCTTGGAACTGCCAATTTTTCTGCATGTATATATGTATATATATCTTAATAAAAGACTTGGTGAATATAAATAACTTAGTGAATGTTTCAAATGGATACATCCATCTTGTTTGAACCGGACCTCCGAGGCGGGCCTCTTGTACAAGGTGAATTAGAAGATGCTCCATCACATCAAAGAAATCACATGAAAATATCTTCTCCAACTTAATAGTAGTAATAGGAATATTTTCCTCCATCCTGTCTAAACTACTCTCCAACAACTTTCCAGAACACAAATTTTTTTAAAAAAGACTTATCTCTGTGATTGGTTTCCATATCCTTTCGGGTAGATGACTAAAAGCGATAGGAATTAAAGTTTCCATGAACACATGACAATCATGACTTTTCATACCTATCAATTTTCCTTCATAATTGATATCTTCCCGCTTTCCTAAATTCAAAGCATAACCCTCCGGCATGCTCAAATTTTTAACCCACTCAATAATTTCACGTTTCTCATCCAATGTGAATGAAAAGTTGGCTTTGGGCTTAACTATTTTACCATTCTGTAATTCCTGCAACCATAACTCTTTTCTCCTACAATATTCCTTTATGTCCATTCTAGCTTTTGAATTGTCTTTTTTCTTACCCTTAACATCCATCACTGTGTTAAACAAATTGTCAAAATAATTTTTTTCAATGTGCATCACATCAAGATTATGTCATAGCAGATTGTCCTTCCAATACGGCAACTCCCAAAATATGCTTTGTTTGGTCCAATTATGTTCAACATCATATTCATGAAGTCTAGAAGATGAAGCTTCTGTAACTTTAGGTAATTGGAAACTCTCTCCCAAATTTGATGCCCTGTGAGTAATAGAGGTGGGGGGTCACTTTCAACCTTATTTTTCCTAAATGCATTTTTCATCTTTCTAAACTCATGGTCCATTGGCAAAAACTGATGATGACAATCAAACCATGTATTTTTTCTACCATGTTTTAAAGTGAATGCCTTACTATTTTCCATGCAATATGGACGTGCTAGCTTTTCAGCTGTCATCCAACTAGACAACATCCCGTATGCAGGAAAATCATTAATAGTCCACATTAAAGAAGCACGCATAACGAAATTCTGCTTAGTTGATATATCATATGTTAAAACACCTTCAAACCACAATTGTTTGAGCTCATCTATCAATGGTTGTAGATAGACATCAATCAAATTTTTTGGATTACGGGGACCTGAAATAACACAACTTAGAAAGATGTAGGGACTGGTCATGCACATTTCAGTAGGAAGAAATACCGGCCAGCATGAATAAGGCGAAGCAGAATTAGAGAATGGTGTGAAGCCATCTACACACAACCCCAATCTAACATTTCTTGGCTCACTAGCAAAATCAGGATATACATTATCAAAATGCTTCCATGCTTCACCATCAGATGGATGAGACAAGACACCCGGTGACCTTCTATATTCACGATCCCATCTCATATGTGGGGCAGACCTCATCGATGCATTTAACCTAGGAATGAGAGGTAGATAATGCATCGCCTTAACTAGGACCATCTTTTCAGCCGGAGTCCTCTTATAACGAGCATGTCCACAAAACTTACAATTTTCTAATTCACTATCAGTCTTGTAAAACAACATGTAGCCATTAACACAACAATGAATTCTATCATATGTCAATCCTAACTTGGAAACCAAACGCTTTGCCTGATAGAAGTTTTTAGGTATGTTAAACTCCGGATTAACTAGTTCACCCAAAAGATCATCCATTGAGTCCATAGCCGCATTAGGAACATTCCAATCTGATTTAATATTCATTAATCTACCCGCAACTGAAAAGGCAGAATGCGGACCCCTTCACATCGTGGACGACTAGACTCTTCTAATTGATCATAGAAGCGTCTTTCTTCTTCATTATGAGCTTCATCAAAATATTGTTCTGGTTCCATCCCACCTTGAACCCCGAAAGCATCATTAATCATTTCATGAACCCTATCATGTTCAACCCTAATTTGACCATGTGGTGCAATCATATTATATTCATCCATAGACATCGAATTATAAAACATACCATTCAATCCATCTATTTCTCCATGATCAATCCATACAAAATATCTATGCTTAAATCCATTACAGTACAAATGAACCATAACTGTATCTGGTTTATAAAATTTTAAGCACTTACACCTAACCAATCCATTATTCTTGAAAATGTCAAGTGTCATTGTATGTTCAATAAAATCTCTAACACCGTCAATAAACTCAGGTTTCAAACCAGCACCAGTTTCATAATGCATATTATACATCCACAAACGATGATCCATCTACAAAAATATAGATATTCAATTAGTTTTGACTTAATTCCAACAACTAAATCCACCAACTAAACCACATTATTTATTTTAACTTATTT
>JAJOOF010008929.1:0-27549 GCA_029582545.1 Solanum lignicaule | reverse complement strand
ATTAAATATTTTCTTGGTAAAGAAAGTTTTAAATTCATTATGTTTTTAGTGTCTATGCGATGAATGAATGCTAAGAGGCTTGTATTAGACCTCTTCGAGGTCGAGTACGCCGGTTACAACTAGGGGGTGCTCTCGGGTCGTGACAGTTGTACTGAAGGGAGCTTGACAATAGGAAAACTAGAGAGGGATGGGCTCAGTTTTTCTCTAAGTTGAGGGAGGATGATATCTAGTGGTTGTTCGACCGGTTAATCTCGGAATAGGTTGTAGTACGAGGTGACAGACATATTGCACTTCCTCTACCAAGTATTCGGGGTATCCGCCCGTATGCACCTCTCTGGGTCCTGAGACAGTTTGGAAGAAAGCAAACCTTACCCCCAAACAGATATTATCGGGTCTATGTGTTCGACCACAAGGACGATATAGTCCCTATTGCTGGAGAAATTTTGAAAGAGTGGAAGCAAGCATTGCGAATGGATGAAACAACCATTGTCGTGGACCAATTTAATGTTGGGTATGTCAAAACTTACAAAGCTTGGCTGAAAGACGATTTGCAAGGCATTTCCTTCCTAGTTCCAAACATCTACCGCAGTCTGGGGGACAAAGAGTTCGAGGCTCTGAGAGAAGTCAAAATAGAAGCTCGAGAAATGCATAAGGAATTCCTCCAAAACCAAGAGGAGGATAAATACTCCCTCGAGAGTGTAACCCAAGAATTAGAAAGCTTGAGGATGGATTTGGGGGAGCTCAATTCATGGATGGAAAGTAAGAGAGGAGATATGCGGTTTGAAGATTTGGAAGAAAAAGGGCGTCAGTATGATGGATACTGGCTAATGACTGAATACAGGCTTCAACGCTACATGGGACAAAATAAGAAAAGCATATCAGAAGCAGGACCATAGGGTCCTCTTAGTGGATTTTGCCCCTGCGTGGGTCTTTCTATGTGTATTTGTAGTTATTAGCCCCTGCGTGGACTTGCTTTTCTTGTATTTTGGTACTCCTTTCAAATGACCCCTGCATGGGTCTTTCCTTTTGTATTTCTCATTTATTCCATATTACCCCTGTTTATTTTTGCTTTTTGAACATTATTTCTATATATGCAAAATTTTGTTTTAGGGTAACAAAACGGTTCAGTTCTACACATACATCTTTCAAATACACTAGGTCTACCCTTGGCACAAAAGGGACCCCCTACTTGTTTAGGACGCGTGACAGCCGTTTGTGTGCTTTAATAGTTTATGTGATATTGTTGCTTTGAATGAGGACTTTTTAGCCAACTCCTTTCCAGAAATTTTCCAAAAATCTATACAAAATCAAGCCATTACCTCAATGTTCGACAAAATTCCCCGAGTTTTGAGTTTCTTAGCTAGAACTAAATCCCACTACCAAAACCTAAACTTTACTCTATCATCTCAGGAAAGGTAAATCTTTCGCTAAGATGGAAATAACCCAGAACGTCAAAATTGAGCTGACTGAGAAAGAACTGATGTTGAAGCTGTACCGGATAGACTAGGAGATCCTAGAAGTCGAGGTAAGGGCAATAGAAGTAGAATTCGCCACTGCAGTCGCACAAACCAAAATTGTAGCATTAGACGTGGAGATAGCAACTAAAAAGGTGAGATTGGCTATAATGGATGAAGAAATAGTTGTTATGCTGAAGAAGAAAGAAGATGCAACTCTGGAGATTCAGAGGCTGCACGAAAAATACCCTTTCCTTGATCAAGAAGTCAATGTCACCATTCTCGAAGACACTTAACCTAAACTTGCTGAAGAAAAACCTGAGCAAGAATTCAATGACATGACTCCTTTTCGAGGATGATTGAAATAAGGAGACAAAAAGATCACCTTGAAGGCATATCAGCAGAGACATAGCGTGGGAGTAAAAGTCATTTAATGTGCTCTTATTTACGAGCACCTGAAGGCTCCACGCATCTTAAGTCCCCTCAAAGGGACAACTTCCAAGGTTGAACCTGACGACACACATAAGACATGTGCCTACCATCCAGACCAAAAAGGGCACACCATAGAAGAATGTGTGGAACTGAAGACCACGATCCGCGACTTGATCAGCTGCGCGAAAATTATTCATTTGTTGGGTCATTACACTCTCCTTACTTCACACCTTTGAAAGATCCGCAGAGGAGTATCTACTATCAGTTGGTTCGAGGTGGGATTCTAACCCCTATCAAAAAGAATGTCAAAATGGTCTCTTCCTTTGGAGGTGAAATCTTTGAAGCTTGCCCTTATCCCGGCACTGGGGATCACAACATTAAAAAGTGCCTCGTATTCCACTATGATGTGGAGACCCTAATCAACAAGGGAAGGATCCAAGTTGAGTTTCCCCCTGTTGACATACGGCAGCAAGAATGCTTTGACTAGTTAGAAGAAGAAGCCTTGACAAAGGAACAATTTATATTTTAGGTGTCTTATCGCATGTTTTTACTTTCCTTGTAATAAAAAAATGAATGAATGAAAACCAAAATTCCTTTGTATTCGAACTACGTAGAACCTGAATTTCCCTTTGGAGATATGTAGGATGCCTTTCAAGGCCCGGCCCCTATCCTTTTATAATTTTCTTCTGCCTACAACGAAATATTGAGTTAACATCAACCGATGCCGAGAGATGCATCAAGAAGACCTTAGCTCAACGTAATTCAACCTTCCTGGGTCACCAGTCTCAAAGTAAAATGAGAAAATTCCTACTTATTCAAAAATTAGTCCCTGTTATTTGTGGGTTAACATGTCCTCAAACGAAGCCACTCCTATGTGTTTATATGCCTTCTATGTGATATTTTGCATCACGTTGCCAGGATTAAAACTAAAAGATTTGCCTTTGAGTTTTTTTTTCTTCTACGCCTACTTAGAACTGATGTGTGTCGATAAACTGGCTGAACAACCTTATTTTACAAGATCAAAAGCTCCCAAAGATTCCTCCCCCAATCAGACTTGTCGGAAAGGAAAGTCAACAATGGGCGATAACAATGTCGATATTGGCTTGACTAAGGTTGTCGTAGCTCAGCCCTCTATCGCTGAACAAAATAAGTTTATTATGCAACTAATGCAGCTGATTGTAGATTTTAAGGTTGAGGTGCAGAGGAAGTAAGATCTACCAAATCCAATTTTTTTGTGAACCCTATAGGCGAAGGAAGGCCTCCACTCTATTTCCCTCCTCCAAATTCAAGTACGGAACATATTCAAAACCTACTCTCTAATCCCGCTCAAAATCCCCCCATCATTGATCTAGCTACATCAAACCCCCATCACGGCTCCGCATCCTACACAAATGCCACCTTACCCTTAGTAAAACCAACCTTCCCTCCTCCTCAAAATCCAACCCACAAGCTTGCCCTCCCCCGCAAATCCAAAATGTCAATAATCCTCAAACCCTCACCCATCACCAAAATAAGCATACCAACCCCTAAACTTTTCCCCAAAATTACCAAGCCCCCTAAAATGCCCAGAATCCTTCCATTGCTCCACACCTGCTTTCAAAACCCACTTTCCAAATCCCAATCCATCATGAAACTTATGCCAACTCTTCCGAACTTGATCATTACGAGGAATAGCGGAGGGCTAAAAAAGAGTCATTCAAACAGAATTTAAAGGTGGAAATCATGAAAGTTGTGAAAGAATTGCATTATACTCCAGAAGTCGGCGGGTTCAATTGCAAATATTTGTGCATCTATCTAAAACTTGGACCTTCCAGAAGGGTTCAAAGTGCCGAAGTTCGACATTTTTGGAGGAATCAGAAATCCGTTGGCTCATCTAAGAGCTTATTGTGTCCAACTCATAGGAGTTGGCAGGAATGAAGACTTGTTAATATGGCTCTTTAGTTGAAGTTTAAGCGGAGAAGCGTTGGAATGGTTTACATCTCAAGAAACGAGACAATGGCCTAGCTGAAATGCTCTGGCCAAGGACTTCATCGAATGATTCACCTACAATGTATAGATCGTTCCTGATCGTTATTCCTTAGAGAAGATGAAGCAGAAATCAATTGAAAGTTATCGGGAATTTGTGTACAAATGGAGAAAGGAGGCAGCTAAGGTTGGGCCTCCTATGTCTGAGAAAGAAATTGTTGAAGTATTTGTGCGGGTTCAAGATCCTGAATATTATGATAGGATTATGTTGCTTGTTGGAGCAAAGTTCGCCGAGATAGTCAAGGTAGGTGAGATCATCGAAGACAGACTAAGAACCAAAAAGATAGCCCATGTTGTTGCATCATCCGGATCCTCGAAGTTGTCAAAGAAGAAGAGAAGACGTGCCTTCTATTTCTTATGCATCTGAGAGAAAGAAATACTCAAGAAAATCTTCATCGTACCAAGGTTGTTCTCGACCTTCGCAGAGTTCATACCCTGCTTGTTATGTACATGCTGATTATCAAACCCCACTCCCTAATTACCAAAATGACCCTCCTCCTAATTACCAAAACACTCCCCCTCTTGTTTACCAAACCCCTCCCCATGTTTACCAAACTCCGCTTCCAGTATACCAAACCCCACCTCCTCATTACCGAAATGCCCCACCAAACTGTGCAAATTTCCAAACAAATTACCAAGCTTCTCCCCAAATTCATCAAAATCCAGCTCCATATTACCAAAATACCCCTTCCAACTACCAAGCTCCACAGCCAAACTACCCAACCAATTCAGATCCGAGGAATCAATCCCCCCGCCAAAATGCCCTAAATTATCATCAAATGCCTCCCTCTCAACAAGGCAATTACGATCCTTGTCCAAGATTTGAGAAAAAGCCTGCTAGAAATTTCACTCTACTCATTTAAAGCTGAACAAAGTTATTCGAGCGATTGACTGCGGTTGGTTTTAATCATCCCGTTGGTCCTAAGCTTGTTGACACCAGCTCTAGATTTTACAAATCGGATCAAAGATGTGCATATCATTCCAATAGTGTTGGAAATTACACCGAGGATTGTATCAATCTGAAGCAGAAAATCCAGAACTTAATCGACCAGAGAGTGGTCACTCTTTAGACCGTTGCACCCAACATCAACAGTTATCGTCTTCCAAACCACGGAGGCGTCAATATCAACATGATGGAGATGGAGGAGGAGTGGAGCACGACAAAGGCAATTGTCTCGGTCGGGACAAATGACCTCGAGAAAGTTGTGGCTTCGTTATCCATAAAGGAAAATAAGGAATTTATAATTATGACACCTCATAAAGTTGTTGCCTTGGTGCCAAGAAAAATTCCCCCTTGAGAGAAATTTGTGATTGAAGGGGCTGCCACTTAGGGTAAGACTAGATCTGGCAGATGCTACACATCAGAAGAGTTATCCCCAGGAGTGCAGAAGAAGGACCAGTCTAAAAGGCCAATCAGTGAGGTCGAGGCAGAAGAGTTCTTGAGGAAAATGCAACTGAAGGATTATTCAATCGTGAAGCATCTGGAGAAAACACTGGCTCAGATTTTTGTGTGGGCCTTAGTGATGAGCTCACAACTGCATAGGCAAGCTTTGATGAAGGATTTGGATGACACTTATGTGCACGTAGGTACTAACGGTGATAATCTGGCAGCAATTGTCAACCAAGTAATTCGAGGGCACCGCATCAGTTTCTGTGATGAAAGGCTACCTTTTGAAGGCACGATGCACAATAAAGCTCTCCACATCACTATTAAAAGCCGAGACTAGGTTATAAATCGTGTCTTGATTGATGACTGGTCCAATCTCAATATTTGTCCACTTTCGATACTCAACCAATTAAACTTTGACTTGGGAAAGGTTTACCATAACCAAGTCAATGTAAGGGCTTTTGATGGAGAGCAAATAGACACGTTGGGTGCAGTGAACTTGGGGATTCAGATGGGTCCAGTAGAATTTAGTGTGGAATTTCAGGTACTGGATATAAATACAAGTTACAATTTGCTTCTGGGAAGACCGTGGATCCACATAGCCGGGGCTTTGCCTTCTACCCTCCACCAGCTGATGAATTTTTTTTAGAAAGACCAGGAATTGGTCATTCATGGTGAAGGGAGTCATTCCAATGGATATGCAGCGATTGTTGATAAGGTCTCCCAAGGTTGTGATTTCGACATAGTAGAGCTGGTAAATGCCACCGGTGATGATTTAGCTCCACAGCCCTTATCCCTTCTGTGTAAGAGATGATAGCTACCGTCATGCTCCAAAGCGATTTTGAGCTGAGTTTTAGATTGGGGAAATGTTTTCAAGGAATTTTCGAGCGTATTTAAATTCCCGCTAAAGGAGCAAAGTTTGGTTTGGGGTATGTCCCCACAGATGATGAAGAAGTAGAGATGGTGAACAAGAGTGTTTATCGAACATTAGCCAGGCCAATACCTCATTTGTACCAATTGTTCCCAGTACGAGAATATATCAATGATGGTGGTCTCGGGGAAGGAACCTGGGACCTTTTCGAGGAAGTCGACGCAATCATCGAAGAAGAGGCCAGGACATCAGTCATCCGTGATGCTGAACCAGAGGAGCAATTGTCAAACTGGACCTCCACGCCACTTATGATTCCCTACTCATCTTGGTAGAAAGGACATGTGTTTATGTTTGTTTTCAAAATTGGTGGTAGTCCAAAAGAGGCCCAAGACCAACCTTTTAAGCAGTTTTTACTTGTTTATGTTTTTTTAAAATTCCCTCTATAATGTTATAATGTTTTAAGAAGGCTAAATGACCTTTGGTCATGGCCAAAGTTTGTGCCTATTTTTCAGTTTAAATGAAAAGCCTCTCTTATCGAAAATTTGTTTATTTACTTATCTTTTTATGTTTTACTTCTCTAACTTTGTTTGTTTATGATTTCAGTAATAGTAATTTAAAACATGTCAATGGCAGGTCATGTCACAAGCCGAATGAACAAAATGAGGCAGGTGATGATGAATGTGAGGAATATAAAGAAGAAAATACAGTACTCGAACATATTGCTGAGGATTTTCGACAATTTGATGACCAGCACAAGCCGAATTTGTAAGAAACTGAGACTCTGAACCTAGGAGATGAGGAATGTGTTAAAGAAGTTAGAATTAGTGTCTATCTAATTGAAGCTCAAAGAAGGGACCTAGTTCATTTGCTTAGAGAATACATCTATGTATTTGCCTGGTCTTATATGGATATGTCAGGGCTAAGTACAAACATTGTTTCTCACAATTATTGATCAATCCAGACTTCAGTCCAGTAAAGCAGAAAACTCAAAAATTCAAGCCTGAGCTTTGTTTGAAGATCAAAGAGGAGATTATCAACAAGATTGAGTCTAAAGTAGTGGAGGTGACGCAATATCCGACTTGGTTATCCAACATTGCTCTGATGGCTAAGAAGGACCGAAAGATAATTTCCCATTGCCAAACATTCACCTTCTCATTGATAACTGTGCTAAACATGAGATGCAATCTTTTGTGGATTGTTATACGGGTTATCACCAAATCCTGATGGATGAAGAAGATGCCGAAAAGACAATCTTCATTATGCCTTGGGGTGTATATCATTATTAGGTGATAGATTTTGGTCTAAACAATGATGGTGCTACTTACATGAGGGCTATGATGACCATCTTTCATCATATGATTCACAAGGAGATCGAGGTGTATGTAGATGATGTCATAATCAAATCTCGCGACAGTTCGGATCACTTGATACACTTGAGGAAATTCTTTGATCGCTTGCATCGGTACAATTTAAAGCTAAATATCGCTAAATGTGCTATTGGGGTGCCAACTGGCAAGCTGTTGGGATTTATAGACAGTAGAAGGGGCATTGAATTGGATTCCTGAAAGATCAAAGCGGTTCAAGAGTTACCTCCTCCAAAGACTAAGAAAGAGATAATTAATTTTCTGGGAAGGTTGAACTATATCAGTCGGTTCATAGCTCAATCCACCGTGGTGTGTGAGCCCATCATTAAGTTGTTAAAAAATGATGTCTCGACCAAGTGGACTGGAGAATATCAAACTGTTTTTGATGCCATTAAGAATTATTTGTCCAATCCACCAGTGATGGTTCCTCCACAAGAAGGAAGTCCATTGTTGCTATATTTGTCTATCTCGGATAATGGAGTAAATCTCATCAGTCATTTGATGAAAGAGATATGTGAGCAATTTAAGATTACTCATCAGAACTCAACCGCTTATTGCCCCCAAATGAATGGAGCTGTAGAAGACGCCAACAAGAACATATGGAAGATTTTGAGGAAAATGAATGACAATCATAAAGGTTGGCATGAGATGTTGCCATATGATTTGTTGGGTTACAAAACGACTGTCAGAACGTCAATTAGAGCAACTTCGTTTTTGTAAGTAGATGATACAGAAGCAGATATACCTGCCAAGGTCGAAATACCTTCATTGAGAATCATCCAAGAAGCTGAATTGAGTGATGTTGATTGGGTTCGCAAGTGAATTAATCAATTAACATTAATTGATGAGAAGAGAATAGTTGTTGTTTGTCATGGTCAATTGTATCGACAGAGAATTATTCATGCTTTCCACAAGAAAGTAAGAGCCAGGATATTCGAAATTGGCCTGTTGGTTCTCAAATGCATTTTCCCTCATCAGGATGAGTATAAAGGGAAATTTGCACCAAATTGGCAAGGACCCTACATGGTTTGCAAAGTGTTATCTATAGGTTCCTTGGTCCTATCAGAGATGGATGGCACCGTATGGACAAAACCGATCAACTCAGATGTTGTCAATAGATATTATGTGTGAAGCTTCAGTTTGTATTTCTATCATTTCCTTGTAATCGTTCTATTTGCTTATAACCGATTTGTTTAGAATTGTATCCCTTTTGTAATGAACTACGTTCGACCTGAATTCTCAAGAATGAGATACGTAGGCGGCCTATGTCGGCATTGGTCGGTTCCTTATTTAAATTTCTTATTTTTGTTAAACTTTGAAGGGGAACTACGTTTGACCTAATTCCTACCACAACGGGATACGTAGTCGCCACAATGGCTAGGACATATCTCCCGTAAGATTTCTATTTTTCTTTATAATAGAAACTGGGATAAAATTTTTGAGATGGACTCAAAAATTCTCAAAAGAAGATCTCTCCAACAAGTCCAGACTGAAGTGACATTGAGAATTTCAACTGGGACATAATTTTTTAGAAAATCTCAAAAATTCTGTGATTTTTTCATCAACAGTTCAAGATGCACCAAGACAGTTAACTGGGACAAAATTTTTGAAGGATGACATCAAAATTTCAATAGGGTTCATTTGGAGTTTAGAACAACTTTGAATACTTCCCAGCAAATAATCGTATAAACCTCGAAGCATCAACTTCAAAGGCGTTCACTAAGCTTGACGTGACATGACACTTGGCAGTGATCCATTTCAAAAATTACCTTTTGAAAATCTATTTTCCTCAAAACCTTTCTTTCATGTTTCAATTATTTTTACATGAAAATGTTTTGTCATATCTATCCAGAACAGGAGATCAGTGAAATCAACTGGAGATAGCAAGACAAGGAGCAGACGACCGAAGAGATCGACATAGATCACTTCATTTTAAAATAACAATTTTTTTATGGATGCAGGAAGAGTTTTATGCTTCCTATACCAAAGAATTGGGAATATGAGTAGAATTATTTCATTCAAATTCCCAGCAAGGCGAGGTCCATAATGAACATACAACTATGTTCGGAGATGGAACAAATGAAAACCTCGAAGAAAGAAATATTATTTTCTTACAAGAACTAAAGATACCTGGAGGAGTTTAATCTCCATCATATTATAAGATATGATAATATTCTTGACCTGAGGGTTATTTATATTGTATTGTCAAATGGGACGATAACGTCACCTAGAAGATACCCAGAAGACCACCTATGTTGCTTGGTAAAGAATTATCTTTGTTCGGTATCAGGGAGGCATCATCGCTATCTTCGTGCATCGTAGAGAAGTCATTGTTAGCTGCATTTCTCAAAGGAGCAGAGTCTTCATTCATCACAGAGAAGTCATCATTTGCTGCAGTTCTCAAGAAAGTGAAATTCATGCATCGCAGGGGAAGAATCCATGCATCGCGGGAAAGAACTTCATGCATCGAAGGAAAAGAAGTCATGCATCGCAGAAAAAGATTCATGCAATGTAGATAAAATATTAATGCATAGCAAGGAAAGAAGTCATGCATTACAGGAAGTCATGCATCGTAGGAAAAGATTCATGCCTCGCAGGGAAAGAAGTCATGCCTCGTAGAAAAAGATTCATGCATCGAAGGGAAAGAAGTCATGCATCGCAGGAAAAGATTCATGCATCACAGGGAAAGAAATCATGCATTACCGAAAAATATTCATGCATTGCAGAAAGAAGAGAGTTATGCATCGCAGGAAAGAAGTCATGCATCTTGAGAAAATCATGCATCGCAAAATCAACAAGTGGCCTGAATTCGCATATATCCTGAGATATGTAGGAAATTCATTTCCGAGATTCGGCCATGATTCCTAAAGTTCGTACCAAAAACCCTTTTCGGAGAGATGGAGATGTGATCGGTCAAAATTGGATTTGTCAATTTCATTTTCCTCGAATTTCTTTCATCAATTCAAGTCAAATGAGGGACAGTTGTTGACACCCAATTTTGGACCTCCACAATATAAACTAAACATCGAGCTTCTTAAATTTCAAATAATTTGAAATAATTATTTTTTATAAAGTTCAAAATATTTTTTCAAGTTATTTTTAATTAATTTAATCATTTTTATAATTTTTGAATGATATATATGTTTTATATAATTATAACATTTTATGAATATTCGAAAATCATCTCAAAAAATTTTACATTTTCTTAAATATTTTGTTAATTAGTTTAGTTATATAATAATTTATATATTTTTATATGTTTAGTTTATAAGTAAGCTAATTATTTTATTTCGTTGACATTAAAAATTCATTAATTTATTTATATTAACTCGTCTTATTTAGGTTTTAGCCGAATCACCAATTACCCTCAAATTAGCTAAATTCATAATTCCTATTGGCTATAATTGAAACCCATATTGTCATATCTTCTATTACAATCTTAGCCAAATCCAACTTTTTTCTTCAACCCATCTTAACATCAATATTTTGAGCCCAATCTCTTTAATTCTCAGGCCCAACTCGTTTGAACAACAATCCAATTGCAGCAGCCCATTCTTGCCTACATTGATTCCAGGAACCCCATTTCAATTTTCTTTTCCCTTCATCACCCAAATCCAATTCCACCCCTGACCGACCCAACCCGACCATGTGCATCTCAGTAAAGCGAAAGAAGATCCAGACACATCTCCATCAGCAAACTCACATCGTTTTCAACATAGCAGTCCAAACGCAGTCTCGGCAACAGCTAATGACAACAATTCTTCACGATGTCTACGCGAGTACACCTATATCGCCTCAAATTCATGAAGAATTCACAATGAGGTTGCGTCAATACACAACAATATCAAACTGCGAATTACACGGCAATAAAACAACTTTTTCGCGTCTTTCTCATATGCTCGTACAACAATGCCGTTCCAGTCCTAAAGCCTGCAGATTTGTCCTTGTGACTGCGAGATTGATCCACGTAGCGTAGCAAGGACATGGAATTCATCCTAGGCATCCACCTCTTTTCTTTACATTCAAATTTTGTTGAGGATTTGAGAATTTTTGGACTAAATTTAGAAAATTCTCGTCCTTGAGGAAAATTTAGATTGGAAGATAAATTGAGTATTCCTTCCCTACCCTCGTTATTATCTGGTCTTTTCAGCCTTCTCCCCCCAAAAATCTGCCCTAAAATTCCTCTATAAATACTCCTTCTTCCTCATTGTTTAGGGTTGGAAGAAAAATTGGAAAATTTTACAAAGAAAAGAAATTCTTAAGATACAAAGGTTCTCTCATAAATACACTTAAAAATCCCTTTTGTTTCCTTTTTCCTTGTTCGTTGGTTGCTGGAATTTGCAGAAGTTCATTAGAGTTCTTCTGTGATCGTGGAAGTTCATCTCCGCTCATTTTTTGTCTCAAGTTCATTGCTCGTAAGAAGGTAAAAACCTCTCCTTTTAGTTCTTCACATTTGACCTTTAATTGTTATTCATTGCTTCTGACTATGCTTTCAACCAAGACCCCTCAATCTGGGTCAAAATTTTGTTTGATGTTTGGTTCGCAGAAGTGTGGATAGGCATATTCAATTTTTCGTTTCTTTTCTTTGGACTACTATTAGTTTTTCTTGTGATTTCTTCGATTTCTAAAGCTCTTTGACTCCTAGCTCATATTCTTGTGTTTATCTGATTGTTCCTTTAAAAAAATTGGTTAGTTTGTTTTAATATGTTTTGGTTCAATCTCGTTATAGTTTACTGTCATTTTCAGTTCATAGTTTTGTTAGTTTTTCCCCTCCTTTTCATGTTAACCCTCATTTGAGTTATGTTGTCTCTTTTCGTTTCAGCTAAGTTGGTTGTCTCGTTTAAGAGCATTTTAGAGAAGTTTTGAAATAGAGTTAAACTTTGTGTTTTCTCATGAATATCTTGCCATGAATAGACTAAATTTAGTTTGAAGAGTAGGTTTTGCATTTCACCACTTATTGATGGATCTTTGGTCATATAATGGTCTGTCATTTTGTGATAAAAATATATGCGTAAAGCATCTTACGTTGGCTCTTCTTAATCTTGTGGTGTTTTCTTGCTCGTATCTATTTCAAATATGTTTTATTGGTTGAGGTTTGTTGGCCAACATAAGTTTTTGTTCAATATAATGTTTCTCTGTTAAAGTCAACTTGGTAGGAGGCAATTTGCAATTGTTAAAGGGCAAGAACTGTTTCTATTTGTTCCATTTTGTTCATTGAAGGACTGTGTGTCAAGCACAGTGTTTAAAGTCCCTCTTTTTCAGATTTGGAAGTCGTATAAATGTTTGTTGAATTTTAATAGTGCTTTTCAGGTGGTTTGCCATAATGTTTGATGTCATTAGTCTGCAATGTACATTAAGTTGTAGTTAATTGTCCGGTCAGGAATTCTCCAACTAAGCTTAAACTGAACCTAGCATGTTAATTGTTTTATTTTGTTTGTACATAATTGATTAGTTTCTCTATAATCTCTTTTGAAATGCATGTGCTAGTCGGGATACATCTTATTGGAATTCTTTCATCTTATTTTGGAAAATATATGCATAGTTTGTCGCATTCTTGTTGGCTCCTTCTCTGCTACCTCTTTCTTGCTCTTTTAAAGAGATTGTAATTTATTACTTATGAAATTCCAATGTTTTTCTTGCCTTCTAAATGATGTAATCAAACTATGATGATTGCATTATCTTTGATTTATTACTTCTTTTGGAAATTGTTTAGGATTGAGCTTAATATCAGTCAGTTTAAAATTATTTTGTTAACCTTATATCAAATAGATGTTGATAAGAACGAGATTTGGACTCACTTAGGGCTTTGTTTATATAGAATTAGTGTCCTCAAATGCTTAATTTGTGCTAGTAACTGATGTAAAACCCTTGATTTTCAGGTATATATTGATTGAGGAACAAAGCAAGGACACTAACAAGCAAAAAGGAACAAAACAGTCTGAAAGGATGAAAAAAGTCAAATTGGTGATCGCCATGTTCACCTGGCGAATCGCTGAATGGCTATTTGACCGACTAAAGTTCCAGTATACCAAGCTCTGAAGGAAAGAACCAAGTTGGCGATGGAAAGGAGCAGTCGGCGGATCGCCAAATGATTCTGCGAAGCCAAGATAGATCACCCAAAGTTACAAACCTGGAGGATGCTGAGTACCTAGGCAAAAGGGCGATGGAATAGACCAAAGGTCAGCTCGCCGAGTGTTTCTTCGAGCCTGACTTACTTCACCGAGTGACTCTTCGCAGCACATTTTTGGCGACTACAAATACATTTTGGACATTTAGTTTAGTATCAATTACTTTTAAGAACAATCTTTTATTAACTTTTTAGCATCTGGAGACAGTTTTCTCTAGTTTTTCTATATATTTGAAGGATTGAATTTTTTTCACTTTTGAGAAATTAGAAGTGGGTCTTTGAGATTCTTTGAATTGGAGTATTGTAAGGATGAATCTACTCTTACCCAGTTGATGGATAATCAATTTGGTAATGTTTTTTACCTTTTTATGATGTTTAGCTAAAACCCCAATTCTTGGGGTGTGATTATGTGATTATGGGTTGATTTAGTTTATGGGTATTGCTAATTGTTAGTTTAAATGCTATTTAGAAGTGATTTTAATCATTAATTGTGGTTTAATTTAGGAATTGTAGTTGCAAATGAAGTTATATGTTCGTGTTCTTGGCTTGCTCGAGAGAGAGGTTTTAGAACTAAAATAATTGATTGATGGTTTGTGGATATTGGGTTGACATGGGTTCAGCTTGAGAGAGTGAATCCTAAACCCAATCCCACACATTCAGCTCGAGAGAGTGAATGGACTAAGGTGTGGGTTGTTTTTGTTAATGTTCGAGAGAAATCACTTGATTCAAGGTAAATTGTTCGAGAGAAAGTTTACCTCCACTATAGCCTAGCTTACTCACTAATATCAAGCTATTTACTAATAGTTGTAATTACCCATTTGTCTATATTAGCCTTTAATAGATCACATCCCAAGAACCCGTCTCATTATTGTTAATTTTTAATGTTTGTGAATGTTTGTATCTGTTAATCAAAACCAAAACCCACATTTGATATTCGTGTCACCCCTTAATTTGAATGATGTCTTTATTCGATAACTTTTATTCCTATGACTGATTTGAGCATGTTCATACTTCCCAATTGAATCTGAAACACATACTGCTCCCTATGGGATTCGACCCCAACTCATTTAGTTGGGTTTTATACTGACTAGCGATCGTTGACACTTAGAATTGGATGAAGTGTCCTTGAAATGTTAATCAAAATGGCACCACTGTCGGGGAGTGGTGTTGTCTGAAATTCTTTTGGTGAAGTTGAATTTTTTCTTGTTAGTCATAGTTGAATCTACTTACTTTTAGTTTTTGTTTTTGTGTTACTTGTTGAATAGAGGAAATGAGTGAATATGGTAGCAACGGTAACCAAGTGGACTACCCTCTTGCAAAGATGATGATTCATAGGGATAACATCCTAAATTTCAAGCATCTAGAGGGTGAGACAATCTATGAGTTGTGGCTGAGATTTAAGATACTCTTTTTGTAGTGCTCAATTCATGAAATCCCAAATAAGATGCTACTGGACTATTTCTACAAAGGTCTTGGTCCTGAGAACACAGGAGTGGTTGACCAACTTTATTTGGGTTTTCTGATGTGACAACCCTATGCAATAGTATCCCAACTTCTCGATCGCATGACCAAGACCAACAAGGAGCAAGAGAGGGGCCAGGAGTTAGCCAAAATGTTGACCAAGTAAGACCTTTTGGCCAAAGTGATCATGGAATTTGAAGTAATGTACAAAAAGAAGGATAGATATATTTCTCCTCATGAGCGTATAAAGCCCAAGAATTATGAGGGAGGACAGATAGAAAAGATAGTCTCACGCATTCTCCACAAAGTCGAAGAACACGATAGAGCATTGAAAGAGATAACAAAGAATGTCTCAATGCTAAATCAAATGAGTGTTTCTCATTCCAGTTCCATTAAGCTACTGGAGACCCAAATGGGCCATATCTCATACCATGTCAACTCATGACAGAAAGAGGGGTCGCCTAGTGTTACTATGGAAAATCCCAAGAATGAAACTTCAGCGGGTACTTGCGTCGTGCTACGACGTTAACTAAGGCCCTGCTTGGGGGGCAACCCAAGTTTTTATTGCTTTATTTTTTATTTTGGAATAACGTGTGTTGATTGGCACGTTCAAGTGTGGATTGTGTTTACAAAATGCAGGTTGGTGAGCCAAGAGTCCAGTCGGCGAGCCCGACTTGGACCGTTATTGAGCTTCTAAAAATCTAAGAATGGAGCCTGTAAAACTCGGCAGGCCCATGGACTAGTCGTCGTGCCCGACTTTATCTGCCGTTTGGACCCCCAAAATTAATTGGAGGTCCAGTAAAACTCGGCGAGGTAAGTAACAGCTCGCGTGTCACCGAGTGGTTTGGTGAAGTCGACTAATATCGCCGAAAGGGCGTGAACTGGAGGGTTTTTAAAAGGCCAAAGGTTTAAAAGTTCAAACTCTTTTACATTCCCTCACTTTTTAACTTCATACAATCACACCCTCACTCTATATTTCCTATATTATTTCTTTTTACCACTTGTTGGTCGTCGATCTTGTGTTCAGAGTTGGAAATCTTTGTCGCCTCGAATTACAAAATCTTAATTCGGCATTAAAGGTTGGTTTTCCGAACTCCAAACTCGTAAATAGCGGTTCAACTCATTTGCAATTGTTTAATTCTTGTTGATGTGTAATGGGCCTCTCTGAAATCATGTTTGATGTGCTAATTCACCTATTTTTAGTTTCAATATTGTGCCTAATTGCCTAAAATGTTGATTTCCTAAATTTTGTGCTTTAAAATTGATCATAATCTTATAGTTTGAGTTAAATTGTTGTTGAGTCTAGTCGGGTGAATTCTGAGTAGCCCCAATTGTGCTAAATGACGTGCTTTGCCCAATGATGGAGCGTTTGACGTCATTCTTAAGGGCTAAAGTCGTCAAATGGCCAATCTTGGCCAAACCGAGAGAAGTCTGAGTACCCTGGTGGCATGGATCTAATGGGTCCGAGCTTAATTTAGTGGGTGTGTGGTTTGATTTTGTTTTCAAGGACTGCGAGTTTGATCTTGGAAGTCGGGGTTGAAAATGGCATGTTGGGCAGGTTGGCGAGCTGGGTGGAGCTCGCCGAACCACTCGGCGGTTCACCAAAGTCCCCCCATATCTCCTTTAATTTCATGTTTAGATTGGGTTTGGGTTTGTAAGTTTCGGCGAGAAGCTGAGCTCGCTGAGTTCACTCGGCGACTCGCCGAAAGTCTCTCTTGATCGACCTTTCTGCGCCCTTAACCCCTAAAACACATTGTAACTTTTGGCGGGCTAGTCTGAGCTCTCTGAATGGTGTCGGGAATTTGCCAAATGGTGTCGGGGATTCACCGAAGGACATTGAGTATCACCGACCTATCAATTTTTGCGCCAATCCTTTCCGCAATCCCGATCTTGCTCGCCAAAGTGATTTGGTGACTCACCGATCGGTTCGGCGAGTCTATCTGCAACCTGAATTCTATAATTTTTCTTGAACTTTTCCTAACATTCTACGATGTTTTTGTAGATATGGCTAGAACCAAAGTAGATATTCCACCCCGCAAAAGAGCACAGGGAATTGTTATTAATGAGGGGGCAGCCACCCCTTCTAAAAAAAGGAAGAAGGAACCTCCCAAGAAAGGCAAAGGCAAGGGTAAAGCGCCCGCATCTGACATACTGGAGCACAACTCTGGCAGCGAGAGGGAATCTTTTGATTCCCAGGTTGCACTCTCTGAGCCTGAGGATGAACAACCTTTGCAATCTTGGCAAGATGAGATTCGTTCCAAAGTTCACCAAGATCCGTCTAGGATCCTAGAGGCCACCCCTCCTGCTACTGATCCAGTGCCAGCTCCGGCATACACAGTGGTTCCAGAGCCACCAGTTCAGGGTCTTACTTCCCGGCTACTCAACAAGCTTAAGGCCGAGGGTTTGAGGAAGATCCTCGAAGAAAAGCTACTGCCTACAGAGGGTCTAGTAGGGAGATAATGTAATGTAAGGGACACTCTCCAGTTTCACAGGTTTGAGCAGTTCACCAGGCCACGAGGCCCCTATATTCCTACACGGATTTGGGAATTTTACACAGCATATGGTGACGTGGTACCAAAGGGGAAGAAGAAGGCCACTGCCTTCAGACTGGTCAAATATTTCATGGTCTGGGGAAAGAAGTGAGATGCAGCAGCGATTATATCAATGTTGTACTCGACAGAGGATCAGGTTTTGTCTACCCGAGATTGGCTACCACTGAAACACATCTGGATGATCTAACGGGATGGCTTCCTCCCCTCATTTCTGACACCATCCCGAGGTGGATTGAGGTGGGTGCTCTGATTGAGAAGAAGGACTTGCACGTAGCTGCACGACATTGGTTTGGATCCATAAGCAGTTCCATTATGCCCTCACAGAAGAAGTCCATAATTCACCATCCAAAGGCGACTTGTCTTGGATCAATCATAGCCCAGAGGAGCATTAACTTGGAACTTATTATTGAGCAAGAGATGTCTATGAGGGCCAAGCAGCGCCAAACGTCCATTTCCTTCTCGGTCCTTATTACAGAGTTATGTCGGTGTGCTGGAGTTCCTCATGACGAGAAAAGGGACATCGAGGTCACCCCTACATCCTCCATAGACATCTGGCGCATAAAGGTCAAGTACAATCGAAAGGAGGCAGACAAGAGGAGAGAGGATCTGATGGATGCCTCCTCGAAGGTTGATGTTAAATCGATACCTGCTAAGGCATTTTTTCCTACTCCGGGCCTTCGAGTACTCCCGCTTCCACTTCCTCCTAGGTTCCTGGTTCATCTACTGCTTCCCACCCACCAGGATTACTCAAGCCATGATCATGGAGATGAGGAATTTAGCCCATTTTGCCGATGTGTGGGCTACCCGATTGGAGGTTGAGGTACCTTGGATGATTGAGAGGGCTATCCTAGCTGCGTTGACAACCCTCCTGACATCTATTAACACTCTCACGGTGAGAGTAGAGACTTATGAGAGTCGAAAGGGGGCTACTTCAAAGGTGACAGCTTTGAAAGCCGAGGTTGCAGATTTTTGAAAGGATATGGACTACTTGAAGTCCATAGAGTTCACTTCACTCTTGGAGGCAACTGATGATGTGGATGCCCCAACTACTTCTGAGATACCTCCGGCCACCACCGGATATGTGCCTATGGATGATGTGGCAGCTGAAGAGTCAGAGGTAGAAATAGATGAGGAGTAGTTAGAGGTGCAAGAGTAGACCATATATGGAGACCTACCAGATTTAGAGAAGACGATTGTACAGTCAATCATTTAGACATCGCTGACAGAGACGTCGATGGCAGGCCCTAGTGGAGCCAGTGCTGCTGATATGACCTTGGACATTGATGCCCTGATAGATGGAGCGACTGTGTAGACATGACCTTTCTTTACCTCTCTCTCTGTCGTTTTTATTGACTTTTTATTATTTTGTTGCATTTGAGGACAACTGCATTTTTGTTTGTGGTGGGGTGAGGTATTTCCATACCTACCTCTTGTGACTATATTTTGTATATATTGGGTTTCTGTGTTGAATTGTGTTTTGATTTCTATCTTGTGGATGTTTGAGTTTGTGGCTCCTTATGATGAATGTAAATGATTTTTGACTCTTCTAAAAAATTTATTTGCCACTTGTGTTGCGTGAATGTGGTTGTTCTTGTGCAAATTTGAGTATCGGTTATGATCAATACCGATGACTTGAATAGTTCTCTTAATCGAACAAAAACGAATACGCGACTACGATGAGTCCAAATGAAGTTGCATAGACAATATGTGGACTTTTTGCATCTCATTGTGACTAGCCGATTATCGAATGAGTCTCTTGTGATGAACATTACACACTAGCAAAAATGTGGAGTCTTGTTTGATATTGTTGCCAATGCCTTGTGTGATGAGCTCACCATGAACCTTGTGTGATGACACCTAAAATTTTCCCCATTGGTCCGGTTGACTAAGTGATGCAAACTCTTGAAATGATCTTAGGCAACACAATTTGAACCTTATCCTTTTCTTGGAAGAAACCTGAGCAATCGAGAAACCTTATATCTATTCACCCATACTCCTCATGAAGTGTGATTTGTTTGAATAGCCAATTTAGGCCAAAAGCATAAGTTGGGGGTGTGGTGAAAAGAGGAGGAAAATCAAGAAGTGTGAAGAAGTCCCCCTTGATCCATGGTTTTGAAAAAGATGGAACCCCTCCATACAAAAAAAAAAAGAGAAAGAAAAGAAGAATGAAAAAGAAAAAATATGAAAAAGTTGTGAAATAAAGTTGTGAAAGTTGCAAAAGAAATGGGGTGTCCGGTATTCCATTGGAAGTGAATAATGGGGTGAATTTTGAGCATGAGTGAAAGTACTGAAGAAAATGAAGGAAAATGATGTTCATACCACATTTCTTGAGGATAGCAGCCACTGAGCCTAAATGACCATACCTTTACACTCACCCCTGTTACAAGCCTAGAAAAGACTTTTTTGATCTTGAGTGAGCTGAAACGAATGTTGATTGGAAAATAAGGGCAAACATATAGGTGAAGTCATGCATGTGCTCATCTTTGTGAGTGTGAGAGTTGTATATGATTCGAGAGCTATAAATTGTTGAAGAATTATGTGTGAATATGGAATCATCTTTGTTGTGAGGGCATTTGAGTACATTTGTTGAGCTTCAACTTGCATTTGAAGCAAGTATTGTGAACTTGAGAATTTTTTATAATGGTGAGTCACAACTTGAACCTTTGAGTGCACAATTGATTCTTGCATGAGTAAGTTTAGTCTTGTTGTGTGCATTCATGATTGAGTCTTTTGTAGCACTGTTTGAGACATCCTTTTTGAACTACTGAACTTGACTTTTACTTGAGGGCAAGCAAAAGTTTAAGTTGGTGGTGTTGATGAGTCCGAGATTTGTTTATATAGAATTAGTATCCTCAAATGCTTAATTTGTGCCAATAACTTATGTAAAACCCTTGACTTTCAGGTATATGGAGTGAGGAGCAAAGCAAGGACACTAACAAGCAAAAAAGGAACAAAACAGGCTAAATGTATGAAGAAAGTCAGTCTGGCGATCGCCAAGTTCACTTGGCGAATCGCTGAATAGCTATTTGACTGCCTAAAGTTCCAGTGTGCCAAGCCCTGAAGGAAAGAACCAAGTTGGCGATGGAAAAGAGCAGTCGGTGGATCATCGAGTGATTTCGCAAAGCATAGATAGATCCCCCGAAGTTACAAACCTAGAGGATACTGAGTACCAAGGCAAAAAGGCGATCGAATAGACCAAAGGGTGGCTCGCCGAGTGGTTCGGCGAGCCCGAGTTACTTCGCCGAGTGACTCTTTATAGCACATTTTTGGAAACTATACATGCATTGCTGAACATTTAATTGAGTATCAATTACCCTTTAGACCAATCTTTTATTAAGGTTTTAGCATCTCGAGATAGTTTTCTCTAGATTTTCTTTAGCTTTGAAGAATAGAAGTTTTTTACTTTTGAGAAATTGGAAGTGGGTCTTTGAGATTCTTCGAATTGTAGCATGGTAAGGACGAATCTACTCTTACCTAGTTGATGGATAATCAATTTGGTAACGGTTTACCTTTTTATGATGTCTGGCTAAAACCCCAATTCTTGGATTTTGATTATGGGCTGATTTAGTTTATGAATATTGATAATTGTTAGTTTAAATGCTATTTAGAAGTGAGTTTAATCATTTATTGTGATTTAATTTAAGAATTGTAGTTGCAAATGCAGTTCTATGTTTGTATTCTTTGCTTGCTCGAGAGAGAGGTTTTAGAACTAAAATTATTGATTGATTGTTTATGGGAATTGGGTTGACCTGGGTTCAGCTCGAGAGAGTGAATCCCTAACCCAATCCCACACATTCAACTCGAGAGAGTGAATGGACTAAGGTATGGGTTGTTCTTATTTTGCATGCTTGTTGATGTTAGAGAGAAATCACTTGATTCAGGATAAATTGTTCGACAGAAAGTTTACCTCCACTATAGCCTAGCTTACTCACTAATATCTAACTATTTACTAATAGTTGCAATTACCCATTTATCTATATTAGCCTATATTCAATCACATCCCAAGAGCCCATCTCATTATTGTTAATTTTTATTGTTTGTGACTGTTTGTAGCTGTTATTCAAAGCCAAAAACCCCATTTGACATTCGTGTCACCCCTTAATTTGAATGATGTCTTTATTCGATAACTTTTATTCCTATGATTAATTTGAACATGTTCATACTTCCCAATTGAATCTAAAACACGTACCGCTCCCTATGGATTTTATACTGACTGGCGATCGTTGACACTTAGAATTGGATGAAGTGTCCTTTAAACGTTAATTAGATGTTAATCCTTATTTATGTGTCTTTTCATGTGAAATATGTCCGAGTTCACTATGAACTCCTATCACTTTTCTCCTGCATTTCGAGAAAGCCATAAAGACTCAAATTTCACTTTTATCGAGTTAGCTAGCCATAAAAACCGACGAATAGCTTTCGGGAGTCCGTATACATGATAAAGTGCCGCAGATCGGAGTGTTGTAGAAATTGGGCCAAAAAGTCCTCCTTTATTTTCAAAAGTTGTATTTTGTTACTTTGGGGCCTAAGCCCCTTTTGTTTTACTTATTATTACATGTTAGTTCTTAGGACATGTGGAAGAATTGGGCTTAAGGCCCAAAAGAAGAAACACTTCTTTTATGTTAGACTAGGACATGTACCAGTGATTTAAATAGGTCAAAGGCCCCAAAAAATAATTAGGCCCAAGTATTGGTCCAGGTGAACAAAAAACCCAGATTTGGGCCCAACGCCCTCTCTCTCTCTCCTTATTTTATCTGTCTTTCGTATTTGCTTAATTGTTTATTTTCTAGTTAATTCTATGTTTTTTCCTTAATTCAATTTCACAAAAGATGATTTAACCATAACTATTAAAATCAAATAAGTATATTTTATTTTACTTGACTTAAAAATATCTAGTACTTGAGTAATATCTTTATGCTATCTCCTTTTCCTTTAAAATCAATTTTAAGTCTTAAGTTGTTATCTCTTCAAGCAAAGTATGTGTATTTTCTTAAAATCGTTTAGCCAAATAGTAAATTATCGGATAACCGCATGTTAGCGGGTATTTCGGGTGCTTTCAAACCCTTCCCGAAATGCTAATATTAACCCCGAACCCACTTAATATTTACAATTGATTTCTATTTTAATCTTTTGAAAATCATTTTTCTTGATTTTTCTTTAAATATTAAGTGGCGACTCTTAAAAACCCATCGTATTCATTTTTTAAAAAATAAAACATCTATATTTATTTAATTAACAATTAGTGATTATTGATTATTTAAAATTTAATATTATTTAATAATAATTTATTTTTGTTTATTTAAAATATTGTGTAATTACCGTAGAATTAAATAAATGGGTCTAATTGTAATTATTGACATGTGTCAATATTAATTTAAATAATTATTTATCATTGATATTTTAAATTTAAAAATTCTAAAAAATGTGGTATTGACTAATAATTAATTTTTGTTTATTTAAAATGTTGTGTAACTATCGTAGAATTAAATAAATGGGTCTAATTGTAATTATTGACATCTGTCAATATTTATTTAAATAATTATTTATTATTGATTATAAAATGACACGTGTCAGCACTACAATTTTTTTTAAAAGTTATTATCTTTAGTTAATTTAAATTATAAATTAAATTTTTAAAAATAAAATAACAATATAAAACATTTTTAAAAAAATAAAAAACAGTTATATAAAATAGTTTTAAAGTTATCATTTATTAACTTTAAAGCAATATTGTAACGACCCTTTTGATCATTTTGAGTACTAGAGCTTTTTATTTCAGGAAATACCTAAGATCGATTCTAAATGGCTATTTTAGACTATTCGTAACTACAATTATAAAATTAATGGGGTAGTTTTAATAATTTATTTAGTTGGTCGTTAAAAAAAATAACTTAAAAACTAATAGTAGGTCACTTTTACCACTTTTATAATTAATCTTATAATAATTAGGGTAATAATAATCAGTAGAAGAAAAAGTAATTTGAAGAGACGCAGCCAGAGAAAAAGATTGAAACAACGACTTTAAAGTATTCCCTAAAATTATCTTTACTTTGCAAAAGATGAATAGATAGTAATGTTGGAAAGTTATAACATGTTAGTGACGGAATTACTATATCCTAATGTTGGGGGTGAAAGAATGGAATGGTATTGTGCATATGTGTTCGCTGGCGGTTGTCGTGATGAAATTCAGCTGAATCAATATATTGATTTAAGTTGGTTATATTATTAATGTTGGTTGTAGAGAAAGTTAATAGGGTGTATGGGTTTAATATATATTACTATAGAATGGGTAGTTTCTCCTATGATACATGGAGGATTGGAAAACTGTAGTTTGTAATTAAGATTCCCTATTACTATTATAATAAAATATGTAGGATACATTATTATATATTTATAGAATATTTTTGGGGTACAGAAGGAAGTTGACGGTGTACCTACAATGGCTACAAAAGAGATGAATATTGCTAGTGTATCTGCAACTATACTAACTAGTGAATTAAAATTAATAATTTTTAATGTTACGAATGGTGTACTATTTAGTAGTTTATTGTAATTGTTATTAATATTATTATCATGACTATTTCTTCCTGTACCCACTTGATCGCTAATGACCAGTAAATTAAGGTCATGATTGTTGATCAATTTGAGTTTTATAGGTGCAAAGTGAATTAAGTTATGGTTGTTGCCAGCTTGCCACTGGTTTCGTGACAAGGGTACACAAGTTTAATATTATTATTTTCTTATCATGTTATAAAATTAGGTTTTGATATATGAAGATAGGTAATTAAATATTAGGTGTATTGTATACTTGATAGATTGGAAATATTCGGAGGTATTGAAGAAAGGAAAGACATTGGGGAATTAGCTCGCTTGACTTCGGTTCTTTAGAGGAGGTAGGTTATGGTTTATTTTTTGTTATAGATAGACTCTTAATAGAAATTAATAGTCATTGAGTGATATTGTGAATTTTTGTATGTGCTTGGTGGTTGTGGTTTGGATGATTTATGTGGTGTTGTGATTGGTCTGAAATCCTGAGACGGTGAAATTCATAATCTTGAACTTTCTCTATCGAAGTGATGCCTTGAATAAAGAAGGCTTAATAAATATTGTTAATGAAGTGAAAGAGGTGATAACAAATTATATTAATGATATTATTATATTGGATCGGGTGTCACGTTCCGACACGATATATTGGATTGGGTACCACGAGCCGACATATTATTGATCGGGTGTCATGTTCAGGCACAGTAATATTAATGGAAAACATATTAAAATAAATTAATGTACTCAATATCAAAGAACTCAATTCCCAAAAGATCTTGGTGTGGAGGCATGAGCCCTCATGTGTGTTCTCGAATTGGTTGATTGATTTCGTACTTACTTTGGTGTTGTTGTCACTTGTTCATGTTGGTTGTTTCTTGCCACCTGCTAAGTGTCATAGTTGATTTTATACTATTATTCATTGCATATTAGTTTCTATTTTGAATTGGCCGATGATACCTACTCAGTACATGTTCCTTGTAGTGACCCTTCTTGTGTTTTATTCGTTTTCTTTTGTGGAGTGCAACAAGTGTACGATCGACTTCGATTTGCCCTCAGCTCTAGCCAGTCTCCAGGTCATCAAATTTCAGGGTGAGCTACTCCCTCTAGCTCGTGTTGGATTCTCTCGGTCATGGCATGATGTCCTTAAATTTCTGACATAGACTATCCTATTTATATATTTCGGTGTCTGTAATACTCTTAGACTTGGTATTTTTAGAATAGATGTCCTTATGTGATGACTTTCAGGTTTTGGGGATAATATGTAATAGACTTTAGAGGTTTTTCTTATTGGAACTTTAATAAGTGCTGAGCTTCCGCATTATGTTTGTTTTCCGTAAGTTGAACAATTGATATAAATTGGGATTGAAATCGTTGGTTCGCCCACCTACAAGGGTAGGTGTGGGTACCACTAATGACTCGATTTGGATCGTGACAAATATTTATGCGATGTACAAAATTGTAAAGAAAATATTATTATTTAAAAACAAAACTGTAAGAACTTTTTTTTTCCATTTCATTCCTTGAATATTTTAAAACTTTAAATAAGTTTTATCATATAAACATCTACTCTTTATATTATTATTTTTCAATATATAAAAACTAAGTAACTAATGAGAACTTTTGATGTATTTTATTATAAAATTATTTTTACTAATTAATATTTAAATTTAAAATTGCGGTTTAAAAACAGTTCAATACACACTCACTTCTACACAATCTCTAAATCTATCTAATTATCTATTCATTATTTAAAAAATATCCCTAAAATTCCTCTCCCCTTGCTTATATATATATATATATATATATATGTCGCACCACAAAATTTCTCCACTTTTTCTGTTTTAAAAATTAGTTAGTAATTTTCAATTGGAAAATTACGCGGTTAAGCAAACTTATACTACTGAATTACTCATCATAGCTATAGTTTGCTACAAGTATCCCTCGCAACTAGCATTATTCATTAATTACATGGGTTGACTTCGAGTTTGTATAATTAGTCACGTTTGTAGATGTATAATACACCAGAATATACAAATACGTAGCTATAATATACCGTTATCTAAATGATATACATATACAATTCACCTCTCTCACACTCTCTGCTCTCTCTCGCTTGCCTCTCTCCTCCCTCTCAAAATCTCGCTCACCTCTCTCCTCCCTCTCCCAATCTCGCTCGCCTCTCTCCGCCCTCTCCTAATCTCGATTGCCATATATACAAATGCATATGTATAATATATAATTATCTAACCGATATACATATACAATTCACCTCTCTCCCACTCTCTGCCCTCTCTCGCTCGCCTCTCTCCTCCCTTTTCCAATCTCGCTCGCCTCTCTCCTCCCTTTTCCAATCTCGCTCGCCTCTCTCCTCCCTCTCCCAATATCGCTCGCCTCTCTCCTCCCTCTCCCAATCTCGCTCGCCTCTCTCCTCCCTCTTCCAATCTTGCTTTCCATATATACAAATACATATGTATAATATATAATTATCTAACTGATATACATATATAATTCACCTCTCTCCCACTCTTTTCCCTCTCTCGCTCATCTCTCTTCTCTCTCTCCCAGTCTCGCTCGCCTCTCTCCTCCCTATAACATGTAGCTTCGAATTGTAATTATCAAACTATAACTATGGAGAGTAATTATGCTATTTTTGAGTGTCTATATGTCAAAAGTTCCTCATTTTCAATTTAAATTTAAAAATAAAAAAATCAATCTATATTTTTAGTGAATTCTTTTAATAATTAGAAAGCTACCACAATTAATATAACTCTTCTCTATTAATAATAAAAATAAATCAATCTATATTTTTAGTGAATTCTTTTTATAATTAGAAAGTTACCACAATTAATATAACTCTTCTCTATTAATAATTGATTCTTTAGGTAATTAATATTTAAAATAACTTGTGTATTTGTTAGAAAGTGGGGTAATATTGGGGTAAGTTCATTAGGGGTGAGCATTTGATTTTTCGGTTTGGTTTTACACTATTCGGTTTGGATTTTCAGTTTTTGGTTTTGTAAAAGTGTAACCCAATCCGATCCAAAATAAATTTGGTTTGGTTTGGTTTTCCTCTATTCGGTTTGGCTTTTTTCGGTTTGGTTATTCGGTTATGTCAATAATTAATAACATATATAACCAAAGTAATAATATTTAATCCCTTAAATATACTTTCTAATATAAATCATAAGTAAAACTTAAAATACAATACTTATAAGTATACCTATTATAGATGTAATTCAAACATAAAATATAAAGGTAATCATCATGAAAGACAATAACCAAAAAGGGACAAAAGTGGTTAACTCCAACTTAATTCTAAGCCTAAACATTATA
>JAJOOF010008928.1:0-18461 GCA_029582545.1 Solanum lignicaule | reverse complement strand
AAACCTTCCAAGCTGTCTTCCTGTTTCCATAGTTTCTTCTTTTCTTCCATTGGAAGACTGAAAAATTCAATAACCTCTCTCTTGAAGTCCTTCAGTAACGAAGGTGTCACTCCATGGTTTATAACCTAACAATCAACAATATGCCAGCAAATTCATCAACCTTTTAAAAATTACAAATCTAGGCACTCTACCAGAAAACAAAAAGTCATTTTTCTAAACTAATCGTCATACGACCAATAAATGAGAAGGATAATGCATTTTAGACTCTATTATTCTGATACTACGGTTTATCCTTGAGAAGTTAAAATTTGAACACTTTTGTTGGGGGAAAAGGAAAGCTGAAAATAAATTTTAACATGTCTTATATGTTTAATTTGAACTAGATAGATGAAAAGTACGTTAAGAATAGAGTTTGTTTGGCCAAAATTTCTAAAAATTGCTTATTTTTTTAAAATTAAACTGTCAAAAACACACCTAAAGTAACCTGATTTTTTGAGTTTTGTACCAATTTTCATATTTGTCTCAACTATTATCAATCATTTATCAAAATACATATTAACTATCAATTGTTTTCTTTTCCAACTTGAAATATTATCATCCTTCAGGTAGGAAAAAGGAACCATTGATAGATGAATTGTATTTCAATAAACATTTGTTGATAGTTAAAGTAGGAAACTCACATTAGTGAGAGAAAAACATAAACTATAGGAGTGTTTTTGAAGCTTTGCAAATAAAATTTATTCGTACCAAACACACCATTACAATTAAACAAAATTATGAAGAAAATGGAACCTGTAGGAAACCCCATTGTTAGCAAGCCGAGTGAAGTTTTTGCAGCTCAGAATCCATGGAATCACCTGAAATCAACTTTTGAAGATCGATAACTGGAACCTCCGCTCCGGCGGAAATGACCGGAATTTCTTGCTCTGGGCGGAGATACCTGTCCGGAATATTGGTTAGGTGCTGTTTGGCAAACTCTTGAACACTTGGAACTAACAGGGATTTTCCAAGGTTCAATTTTGCCGGTGTTGACTCCATTGGCTCTTGTTGCAAACTTGAAAATTTCTATTAATTCGGGTTTGGGTTTAATCAATTTCTTCCAAAAATTAGGGCATTCGAAATTCAGATGTAGGTGCAGCAAGGCTGAAACTATAAAAAAATCCACACTTAATTCTGTTTCAACTTATGTATGACATTGTCCCAACTTATTTATCATTTTATAATATCAAATGTTCTTAAAATAAGATTACCTTAATCTTATTTATGTAATTTATTCTAAACAACTTGCAAAAACAAAGTGTGAAATGACAACTAATATGAGATCGAAGGAGCACAACTTTTATAGTTTACTAGTGTATCAAATTTATTTATTATTTGGTTTTCGTTCAATGTTTGATACTTGTATTGAAGTTTGACTAATTTAGATTCGATATGCACCGCGTAGGACACCATTCAAAAAGAAATGCTTCCTAACAAGAATTTTTCCTTACTCAAACCTCGAAATCGAAATCTTTAATTAAGAGTGAAACAAGCTCATCCTTGAATGCTATTACTATCAAATATTTACTAACCAATGTTTGTTAATGTTTGATTTTTAACATGAGAAGGTGACCTCTGAAGAACAAAAAGAGACATGTCAACCATGTTAGGGGGCATCCATAAAATAGGGACGCCTATTAAATAGTACACCATACTAGAAGCACATTAAAAAAAGCATAGTACATGAACATGACATTTAACTTAGTCTCATTTTATATCTATGCCTTCAAACTTTGGGTGTGCACAAGGAGACACTTAAATTGAACAAATAGACGCACACGTTCAATGTGGCATCTTACATGACAATTTGCATCGTACGTGGTGTCATATGTGTATTATGCCACATAGGACTCTGTGTCTACTTATTTAACTTTATACAAATTTAAGTGTTTACTTGTGCACACCCAAAGTTAGAGGGCGAAATTGTGAAATGAGACCAAGTTAAAGGACATATTATTTATGTATTATGCCTGAAATAAACTTGTGACTTTTAGTATTTTTCTTACTTATTCACTATTATATAGTTTTTATTATTTTATTTTTATATTTTTATTAATTTTAAAAATAGTTAACTACTATTAAAATTAGTTATTTCTTCCGTCTCATATTAGTGGATCATTTTCCATTTTGCACTGTGCTTAAGAAATCATAAATAAGATGAGTAAGTATGTGAAGCTATTGGATACCGGAGTGAGAATGGTGGCCAGATTCAATTCTCACTGTCCTCAAACTTCCCGTCTGTACTATCATCCTCCCCGCAGGCACGATGAAGGTCACCACCACAACCTCCAATTCTTCGGTGGTGATGGCGGGAAGAACCACCAGATTGGCGTCTTCGGCGGTGAAAATGTGTTCGGTGTTCGATTTGGGGGTTTTGTTGCTAAAATTGGGACTGATAGCACTGATTTCATTCTTTATTCTGTAGTTTAACCATATCACTTATTTTTGAATTTATTATACTCTTCGAACTACTTTGATGTGTTTTCCCTGGAACAAGTGGAGGCTTTTTCTTTTGTTAATTTTAATTTTTTGCTTTAGAGTATTTGATCTTGCATTCGAAGGTCTAAACCTGACATTTTATCCTGCAATTACTATACCTTATTAGATCGTGGCATTTTCAAACACTAATTATTCTGTTCCACATAGAAGTTAGCTAGCTAGCCAGAAATATTAGAAACGTGGCGTAATGTTATTCGTATTACGTGCATAAGTAAGACGGTAAGATAATTAGTAGCAAATAAATTAGCCAAATAAAAAGAAGAAAAAATGATTTCTTTGTATCCACAATTTTTGCTCTTGGGATAGGAAGAAAGAACCACCTTCTTTCCCGATCGATATACAAACATTTGGGCGCAAAACTTTCTTCGTGAAAAAAGCTCATCCATGTTAATATAGGATTGTTTTTCATTATGCTTTTACTAAGAAAAAAAAAATTTAATCTATCATTTTCTAAAAATAAATTTATTTTTAGTACGATCCGGCTTCACTGCAACTTTTAGGGGATAGTTTGTGTAATTTTCCCTAAAAAATATTCATGAAAATTTCCAAGGGCGAGAGGTGCAACCCAAAAATATAGTATCTAAACTAACCCACATAGTAATATTTCCTTTCACGTCGATACATCTAACAAATAGAAAACCGTTATATACAATGAAATGAAGAGTACTCTATTCTTCTTATTTATAGTAATCAAACAGGGGAACTCAAAATTACAACGGCAAGAGTAACTTATATCAAATGCTACCTATGATTCATCATCTCTCGCCTCGACCTTCATGAAATCAAGGTACGATTTTTCATCAAGTTTTCGTGCAAAAAAGTCCTGTAAATATTTGTGCACAGAAACTCTTCGGAAAATGGGAGGATTATGTGGTCCAATGAGGCTGTGTGCAGGTCCTAACTCGGACTCAAGGTTGATGTTATAGAATGTCGCAACAGAGAGCCGTTCTTCATTTGAGTTTACAGTTGCTCTATGCTCAATGCTTCTATAGACACCATTGCTCACTATCTGCCAAGTCAAATAACACATTTTTTCTCAATTAAGTACTTTCATGAAAATTCAGAAGTGTTAAATACGCAAACCATGATGCGTGATACTGTGAATCAAAACCAAACTAAACCAATAACTTGCACACAAAAACTACAATTATCACTGTCTCAACCCTTTTGATAAATAAATTACTCAGTAAAAAATTGTTATTTACCTCCATCATATCGCCAATATTGACAATCAAAGCATTTGGGAGGGGATTTATAGGCACCCAAATATCGTCTTTTCTGACTTGGAGACCTTCAGTTTCATTGAGCTGGAAGAGGATGGTGAGGGCATCCGCATCAGAATGAGGGCTTAAGCCAATTGCCCTGTCTGGCTCAGGACAAGGCGGATAATAATTCATCCTCATTGACTGCATACCATCACTGAGATCTCGCATTTCTTTTTCATCCATCTTTAAAGCCTTGGCCAATTGACATACGATGATCATTGATAGGTTCTTGATTTCTTTTGAGTATGCTTCCATGATGTCCCTGCATTTCAAACACCCCATCAATTTCTTGACTTTTCTGATACAAAAGAAAGGCAAGCAAGGGGGTTGAGTAAGTATGTCCTGAGAGAGAGTAAGAAGATGGGCACCTGAGCTTCGAGGGCAACTTCTGAAACAAGTCCACTTTGCGGATATGAGGAGGAAGAGTTATTATGCCAAACATGTCACTCCAATCAAGCTTCTGCTCCTCCGATACAACAAACATATGCCCGAAACCTTCAAAGCTGTCTTTCTGTTGCCATAGTTTCTTCTTTTCTTCTATGGGAAGTTTGAACAATTCAATAACCTCTCTCTTGAAGTCCTCCAATAACGAAGGTGTCACTCCATGGTTTATAACCTAACATTAAACAATATGCAAGTTAATTTCTCAAACAGTCATTCAACTAAATAAGTCATTTTCAATGCAAATAAAATGAATTTGTAACAAACACACCGGAATTATTAAACAAAATTACGAAGAAAATGAAACCTGTAGGAAACCCCATTGTTGGCAAGCAGAGTGAAGCTTTTGCAGCTCAGAATCCATGGAATCCCCTGAAATCAACTTTTGAAGATCGATAACTGGAACCGCCGCTCCGGAAGATATGACCGGAGATTCTTGTTGTGGGCGGGCATACCTGTCCGGAATATTGGTTAGGTACTGTTTGGCAAGCTCTTGAACACTTGGTACTAACAGAGAATTTCCAAAGTTCAATTTTCCCGGCGTTGACGCCATTTGCTCGTGTCACACCAACAGCTCTTATTGCATACTTGAAAAAATTACTCTTAATTTGGGTATGGGTTTAATCAATGTCTTCCAAAATCATTTACTCCCTCTGTCTCAGTTTATGTGAGTTACTTTCTTTTTTAGTCAGTCTCAAAAAGAATGACACATTTTTATATTAAGTAACAATTTAATTATAAAATGTCTATTTTACCCTTGATGAAATGATTTACAGCCACACAAATTTCTATCATTTATTTTGAATCACAAGTTTTAAAAGTCTTGCTTTTTTTTTTAAAGTCTATGCCGAGTCAAACTACCTCACATGAAATGGGAAGGAGGAAGTTGTATATAGTAGTGGAAATTTTTAATTTTTATATATGTGACGATAGATACATTTTGTCATTGTATAATCGTCCGGTACCAGATTTACATAGCCGCCGGAGCTGTTCAGCAACTCTATTTGACTGTTGACTCTGCTGCCATCTTCACAATTAGGACATTCCAAATTCAGATGAACATGCTGCAACGCTGAAATTATCAAAAATCAACATCTAATTCTGTTTCAATTTAGGTATTACTTAGTTTCCGTTTTATATATATTTATCTTTATCGCCCAACTTTCTGCACATATTATATCTCAGGTTCCCTTTTATCATCCTATGTGATGTCTACTTTAATATAGTTTTATTTCAATTAAAAATCTGCTCTCTAATTATATATTCTACGCGATTCAATTGTTAAAACTTAATGAACTCAACTCCTAAACCTTCTGGTTTACCTCTCAGAAACTTCCGAGTTCACATCATTAGCATCCTGAAGAACATGGATGAGTACACCATACTAGAAGCACAAAAATAAACTTGTGACATATAATGTTTTTCATAAATATTTATTATTGTAGTCTAATTATTTAATTTTTATATTTTTCATTAATTTAAAAATAGTTAGCTAATATGAAATTAGCTATTAGCAAAAGTAGTTCGTGGGCATTTTCAAACACTAATTATTCTGTTCCCACATAGAAGTTGAAATATTAATTAGAGGTTAGCTAGCTAACTCCATGATAAATTAAAAACCGTCACATACAATGAAATTGATGAAGAGTAGTATATTCCTCTTATTTATAGTAATCAAACAGGGGAACTCCAAATTTCAACGGCAAGAGTAACTTATATATCAAATGCTACCTAGGATTTTCCATTGCCCGCCTCTTCTAACTTCATGACATCAAGGTATGATTTTCCGTCAAGTTTTCGTGCAAAATAATCCTGTAAATATTTTTGCACGACAACTCTTTGGAAAATTGGAGGATTATTTGGTCCAATGAGGCTGTGTGCAGGTCCTAATTCGGAATCAAGGTTGAAGATAGAGAATGTTGCAACAGAGAGCCTTTCTTTGTTTGAGTTTACAATTGCTCTGTGTTCAATGCTCTTATAAACACCATTGCTTACTATCTGCCAAAGTCAAATATAACACATTTACGTACACACAACATGATGAGACGGTGAATAAAACCAAACAAAAATTGTAATTTACCTCCATCATATCGCCAATATTCACAATCAAAGCATTTGGAAGGGGCTGTATAGGCACCCAAATGCCGTCTTTTCGGACTTGGAGACCTTCAGTTTCATTTAGCTGGAAAAGGATGGTGAGGGCATCAGCATCAGAATGAGGGCTAAAGCCAATTGCCCTGTCTGGCTCAGGGCAAGGCGGATAATAATTCATCCTCATTGATTGCATACCATCATTGAATAAATCTCGCATTTCTTTTTCATCCATCCTTAAAGCCTTGGCCAATTGACATACGATGATTGTAGCTAGGCTCTTGATTTCTTTGGAGTATGCTTCCATGATGCCCCTGCATTTCAAAATTATCCAAACATTTATGTGAAAAACAAGTTTTAACAAAAAGTATAGTAACAAGTCTGGTAATTGATCTCAAAGAATATCATGGCTCTTCATTATTTGTCCCCCTCATTTTGTGGTTATAAATTATCAACCATAAGAGCTCACTTATTATCTTGTAAATTGCACCTCAGGGAGAAGAGAAAAGACATTAAATGCACCGTAAAGTAGTTCTGAAAAGTCGTCTTCACACTTAAACTAATCTGGCGATCATTACACAATTATACATATTAAAAGTAAATTTAATACCACTCTGAGACGTCTAACACCACTCTCACATTATGTGATGGTTTACACTCGCTCACGGTGTTTTTATGGGAAAAAGAAATCCATCTTGCCGAAAATAGCAGAACAAAGTCGGTTTTCTTGACTTTTTTCATACGAAAGAAAGAAAAGTAACTTTGTTCACTTGTGTCCAGTAGTTCCATGATTGTTTAAGCAATGAACTCTGGAATAGAATAATGTTTATGTAACCATGTTCCGGGAGATAGTAAGGAGATAGGCACCTGATCTTTGAGGGCAACTTCTGAAACAAGTCCACTTTGCGGATACGAGGAGGAAGAGTTATTATGCCAAACATGTCACACCAATCAAGCTTCTGCTCCTCCGATACGACGAATGCATTCCCAAAACCTTCAAAACTGTCTTCCTGTTGCCATAGTTTCTTCTTTTCTTCCATTGGAAGTCCAAACAATTCTACAACCTCTCTCTTGAACTCCTCCAACAATGAAGGTGTCACTCCATGGTTTATAACCTAAACATTCAACAATATGCGAGTTAATTTCTCAAACAGTCAGTCAACTAATAGTTATTTGTCTCAAAAAGTCGCTCAATTATATTTCGGATAGATATTTTCCATGCAAAAGATTATAATTTTGTTACCAAACACACCGGAATAATTAATCTCACAGAATTATGAAGAAAATGAAACCTGGAGGAAACCCCATTGTTGGCAAGCAGAGTGAAGTTTTTGTAGCTCAGAATCCATGGAATCCCCTGAAATCAACTTTTGAAGATCGATAACTGGAACCGACACTCCGGCTGATATGACGGGAGATTCTTGTTCTGAGCGGACATACCTGGTCGGAATATTGGTTAGGTGCTGCTTGGCAAGCTCTTGAACACTTGGAACTAACAGAGATTTTCCAAAGTTCATTTTTGCGGGTGTTGATTCCATTCGCTCTTATTGCTAATTAGTATTAATTTGGTTTAGAGATTTACATGATTGGCCGCCGTAGCAGTTCCGCAACTCTATTTGACCATTGACTTTCTCCCCATCTTCACAATTAGGTAGATGCAAAAGCTAGAATTTTGAATTTTTTTATAACATCATTTTAAGTGATAATAACTGAATACTAACTTTAAATCTTAATGAATTTATTAATATAAATACACTATTTTTTTTAAACAAAAATATGCATTTTTAACCATTAAATAACAATAAGGGTGAAGTGAGAGAAGTCAACAAAAACTGTGCGATTATCTCAAACACCATAAAAATAGAGAATTTATAATTTTTCTTCTTTATTACAGGCTTATAGTGTAATCAAATATAGGAACTTGAAAAAAAAAATTATTTCAGGGGATACAGATTAGCTAATAATCCAGTACATAGTAGAGCACCTAAGATTCGTCATCCTTGGTCTCAACCTTCATGCAATCAATGAAGGATTTTCCATATTGTTTTCTTTCAGAAAAATCCTGCAAAGATTTTCCTAGGTGGAATCTTGGGAAAATTGGAGGATTATTTGGTCCAATGAGGCTGTGTGCAGGTCCTAATTCAGAGACGGGGTTAAAGATATAGAATGTTGCAAGAGATAGCCTCTCTTGCTTTGTGTTTACAACTGCTCTGTGCTCAATGCTTCTATAAACACCGTTGCTCAATTTGATCTGGACGCGAACATATGCAAATGTAGAGTAATATAGATGTTAGAAAATGTTGAGATTAATAAGTTTATGCATAATTAGTTAGTTAGTTTAAACAGTGTTACTTTCACAGAATTAGTTAGTTAACAGTTTTGTAGTTAGTTAGCTTTCTGTTAGCCAGCTGTTAGATATTTTCCAGTTTTCAGTCTGTATATATATAGCTCATTATATCTAGTTCTAGTTTAGTTTTCATATTTTCAGAAATGAGAAATGTGCTTTCTCAATTAACTCTCCCTTAATCTTGAGCTCAGTAGGATCTAGAATCCACCATTAATGGTGGTTCTCGCTGCTTTCATTCTGAGTTTTTACATGGTATCAGAGCGAGGGATCGATCAACCTTGCTTGTCTCCGTCCTTCTCGTGAAGATCTTTCAGTTCTCAGGCTTGTTTCAGGTTACCTGTTCCTTTTTCTTTCAACTGTTCTTCAGTCTTCTTTTACTTTCCTACACATTCTCTTCTCCATTTCTGTGGATTGATTCTACTGTATTACAATGGTAGAAGTCACTAATCTAGAGGTAACTAAGGGAATTGAAATAGGAAGTGTTTTATACCTACATCCATCAGATAATCCAGGTGCACCTCTTGTACTAGTCGTTTTCGATGGAATTGGTTATAGATCCTGGAGGAGAGGCATCATCAGATCTCTGTCAGTGAAGAATAAATTGGGTTTCATCAATGGAGATTCTAAGAAACCACTTTCTACAAACCCAGACTATAAACAATGGGAGAGGTGTGACAATATGGTTACATCTTGGATCCTAAATTCTTTGAACAGAGAAATTGCTGATAGTGTAGCATACGTGGACAGTGCTTTAGAATTGTGGACTGATTTGGAGGATCGTTATGATCAAACCAATAGTGCCAAGTTGTATCAAATTCAGAAAGAGATCAATGATCTCATTCAGGGAGTTCTGGATGTAACAACTTATTACACCAAGATGAAGAAACTTTGGGAAGAATTAAGTAGCTTATGTATCAAGAACCACTGCAGTTGTGCATGTAATTGTGGAGCAAAGGATGTCATGCACAAGGTTGAACATGATAGACGATTGATTCAATTTCTTATGGGTCTTAATGAGATTTACACAATAATCAGAGGTAACATTTTGATGATGAATCCACTACCATCTGTGGCACAAGCTTTGGCCCTATTGATACAGGAAGAAAAACAGAGAGTTTAAATCAAACAGCCAATTGTTTGCTGAATCCAGTTCTCTTGCTGCTAGCTCTTCAGGATGCTCTTTAGCTGCTAATGTTTCAGGTACTTCAAAAGGTCAGCATTTCCAAACAAATTACTCATCTGCGTCTCCAAATCGTAGAGGAAGACCATTATGTGACCACTGCAAGAGACCAGGCCATATTAAGGAGAAATGTTATCAGTTACATGGATATCCACAGAACAACAATCGATCTCAGAAATCTCAGTCCCATGGACAGCAGGGTTATAATCAATTCCAAAGACAACAACAATATGAGAATTCTAGTCCCAATCAGGCATACAGAAACAATAACAAAGGGAAAGGTGTGGCAGTTAATTCTGTGGGGCTGTCATGTGACTCTACTATGGAACAAAGATATGGCTCTAGGGGTCAAATCACCAATCAGGACATTGGCATCTCAAATGAGCAGTATGGACAGCTTGCTTACCTACTTCAGCAATTTCAGGCAGAAAATTCAGGCAACATGCAGACAACAAGTCCTGCTATGAACTTTGCAGGTATCATTGCATTCACTTCTTCTATAGTGTTTGACAAACTTTCATGTGAATGTTATAAAGCCAAAACTGACTTGTGGATCTTAGACTCAGGTGCATCACACCATATGACATTTAACAAACTCCATCTCACCAATATTTTGCCATTACCTGAACCAATGTTAGTTAGATTACCTAATGGCTATAAGGTTAAGGTCACAGAGGTTGGAAATGTGCAACTAACTTCACAGATCACACAGTACAATGTCTTATTCATTCCTTCTTTCAAGTACAACTTGATTTCAATCAATTCCCTAGCTCTACATCTTAAATGTGTTGTTTCTTTCTCTAACACATCCTGTCTCTTGCAGGCCCCTTCACTGAAGAGGCCTCTGGAAATTGGTAAAGCTCATGATGGTCTATATCTCCTTTGCTCAGACTGTCTGCAAAAGAGCAAACATTCCACTTCATCTGAAAATCCTACTACACGTCTTTCACTTCATAGAGTTGATAGGTTGCATTGTCAATGTAATTCTCATTCCTGTTTGCCTCATCAAAATGTAATAAACAGGTCATTTGACAATAAAGACAATACTATTTCTGTTGATAGCATTGTTGTTTCCACTGGTGATGATACAGACTTGTTGTGGCATTACAGACTTGATCATGTTCCTTTTGTTAAAATGAAGAGTATATCCTCAATACCTGTGGTTTTATCATCCAAACAGCCTTTCTTTTGCCCCATCTGTCCCATGGCAAGACAGACTAGACTACCTTTCCAACAGAGCACTCACAATAGCACTGCTATTTTTGACTTAGTCCATGTTGATTTATGGGGGCCATACCAAACACCCACACATGACAATTTTAGATTTTTTCTTACCGTGGTAGATGATTTCAGTAGGTCCACTTGGACACATCTACTCAGTCATAAAAGCAATGCCCTGCATGTTATTAAAACCTTCACATCCATGGTTGAAAACCAATTCAAATCTGCCATCAAAGTAATTAGATCCGATAATGGGCTTGAATTCACCAATACTGAGTCCATCCAATTTTTTCAGTCCAAAGGTATTATTCACCACAAGTCTTGTCCATACACACCTCAATAAAATGGTGTGGTGGAAAGGAAACATAAATACATTCTTGAAACAGCTAGGGCACTTCTTTTTCAGTCCAAACTCCCTACAAAATACTGGGGAGAATGCATTCTAACTGCTACCTATATAATTAATAGACTGCCTTCTGCACCTCTAAATAACAAATGTCCATATGAAGTGTTGTATGGGCTGAAGCCTTTTTACTCACACTTAAGAAGTTTTGGTTGTTTGTGCTACCCAACTATCCCTAAAACCCAAAGATCCAAATTTGAACCTAGAGCATCTCCACACGTTTTTGTAGGATATCCATTTGGTATGAAAGGATACAAGGTCATGAGTCTAGCCACTAAAAGGTTGTATGTCTCCAGAGATGTCATCTTTCATGAAACAATTTTCCCCTTTGCAATGACTAAAGATCCTACTCTCTTCCCTTCTTCTCCTTTCCATCCTCACTATTTTACTGATCAGTCTGCATATCCCCCTTCTGATTCATCATTCGATCCTACTGTCCAGTGTGATCATGAGACGTTAAGTGACACAAATCCTACTTTACCTCCTGACCCTTCTAGTCCACCACATCATCCTTCTCCTGGCAACACCTCAACCACACCTCTCCAACAAGTTCACCAACCTGATATAACAACCAGGAAGTCTCATAGGACTCACAAATTGCCCACATACTTATCAGACTATGTTCACTCTATACCTGTTTCACAACCCACAGACAACCACACATCAACACCAACAACCCCTACTACATTAACTGCTTATTTTTCCCTCAAACACCATATATCTCCTGCAGAATTGGATCCTAATAGTCAAGTCTTTGCTTTAAATATTGCTCATGATTGTGAGTCATCTAGCTATGAAGAAGCTGCTCTTGATCTTGCCTGGCAAACAGCCATGACTCAGGAATTTGCTGTTTTGCATGATAATAACACTTGGTCCCTTATTCCTTTGCCTATTGGTAAGAAAGCTATTGGTTGTAGATGGGTATATAAAATCAAACACAAGGCAGATGGTAGTGTGGAAAGATACAAAGCAAGGCTAGTGGTTAAAGGGTATACTCAGCACCTTGGCATAGACTATACAGAAACATTCTCACCAGTTGTTAAAATGACAACTATCAGAGCTTTGATTGTTGCTGCTGCAAAGAAACAGTGGAATATTTACCAGCTTGATGTTAATAATGCTTTTCTCCATGGAGATTTGCATGAAGAAGTATACATGGATGTCCCCCCAGGTCTTGCTGTGTCACATACAGGGCTGGTTTGTAAGCTCAACAAGTCATTGTATGGTCTGAAACAAGCAAGCAGACAATGGTATGAAAAGTTGACTGGAGCTTTGAGTTCAAGGGGTTACACTCACTCACTATATGATTATTCATTGTTCTATCGGAAAAGGGGTTCTTCTACTGTCTTTCTAGGTGTCTATGTAGATGATATTATACTTATAGGAACTGATGCTGAAGAAATTGTCAATCTCAAAAGTTTTCTCCATGACCAGTTCAAGATTAAAGACCTTGGGAGACTGCACTATTTCTTGGGTTTGGAGATATTATATAAAGATGATGGAGTCATTATATCTCAAAGAAAATTTGTACATGACCTTCTCAAGGACTTCCATTGTGATAAACTAACTCCCATGGCTTCTCCCTTAGATCCTAATGTTAAGCTTAAGGCTCATGAAGGCAGACCATTAAGTGATCCTACCTTATATAGAAAGTTGGTAGGAAAGCTGAATTTCCTCACTCATACCAGACTTGATATTGCCTATGGAGTTCAACATTTGAGTCAATATATGCAAGATCCCAGGGAACCTCATCTTCGAGCTGCTTTTCACATGTTGAGGTATCTCAAACTTGATCCCACCTTGGGCATCTTCATGTCGTCTTCTCCTGATTTTGAAGTTCAAGCTTTTTGTGACTCTAACTGGGCATCATGCCCTGACTCTAGAAAATCTGTGAGTGGTTACATTGTTTTGATGGGAAGCAGTCCCATCAGCTGGAAATCTAAGAAACGGGAGACCATTTCATTATCCTCTGCAGAAGCTGAGTACAGATCATTACGAAAGGTTGTTGGAGAATTGGTTTGGCTACAACGATTGTTCACTGAGTTGACTGTTCCTCCAATTGGTCCTTTCCCATTATATTGTGATAGTCAGGCTGCCCTTCACATATCCAAGAATCCAGTTTTTCACGAGAGAACCAAACACATAGAGGTCGATTGTCATTTTGTTAGATCCAAACTTCAAGAAGGTTTAATTTCATTGCATCATATCAGCACTGGCGATCAATTGGCCGACATCCTCACGAAGGCTCTCACAGGAATCAAACACTCTGCTATGATGGACAAGTTGGCTGTGTTCTCCTCACCTCCAACTTGAGGGGGGGTGTTGAGATTAATAAGTTTATGTATAATTAATTAGTTAGTTTAAACAGTGTTACTTTCACAGAATTAGTTAGTTAACAGTTTTGTAGTTAGTTAGCTTTCTGTTAGCCAGCTGTCCTAGTTATTAGATATTTTCCAGTTTTCAGTCTATATATATATAACTCATTGTATCTAGTTCTAGTTTAGTTTTCATATTTTTAGAAATGAGAAATGTGCTTTCTCAATTAACTCTCCCTTAATCTTGAGCTCAGTAGGATCTAGAATCCACCATTAATGGTGGTTCTCGCTGCTTTCATTCTGAGTTTTTACAGAAAATGAGCTAGCTTGTTCTACATTACTCAACAATGAAATGAAAGTTCTCTCAATTTTATATATGTAATTACCTCCATCAGATCGCCAATATTCACAATGAAAGCATTTGGGAGGGGCTTTATAGGCACCCAAATATCGTCTTTTCGGACTTGGAGACCATCAGTTTCATTGAGCTGAAGAAGGATGGTGAGGGCATCAGTATCAGAATGAGGACTTACACCAATGGTTTTGTCTGGCTCGGGGCAAGGAGGATAATAATTCATCCTTATTAGCTGCATACCATCATTGGATAGATCTCTCATTTCCTTTTCATCCATCCTTAAAGCCTTCCCCAATTGTCGTATGATGATCATCGTTAAGCTCTTCATCTCTTTGCAGTATTCTTCCATGATATCCCTAATGTATATCCACTAAATCAATTAGCATGAAAAGATGGATCAATCGATTGATATAGTACTTTTAATATACGAGGTACGTACCTAAGTGAGTGAGGGAGCTTAGGAAATAAGTGAGGTTTTCTAAAATTGATAGGCAGAGTGGTCATGTGAAATATGTCACCCCATTCTAACTTTTGCTCTTCAGTAAAAACAACATCTTGCCCATATCCTTCGACATCCCCTTCCTGTTTCTCAAATTTCTTCTTCTCTTCCATTGGTAGATTGAAAAATGCTTGGATTTCTGACTTCACTTTCTCCACCAACGATGAACTCACTCCGTGATTCACCACCTGCAACAGATCATGAAAGCGTACATCATGTATTTGTATATAATAGACTACTAATTCTCCACGTGATGTACCTGGAAAAATCCCCATTCTTTGCAAGCAAAATGAAGCTCAGAATTATCATCTCCAATTGCCAGCATGTCAATCACTGGAATTTCAGGCAACAACATAGAAGAATCTGATATCTTTTCTATATCATCATGAATATATCGCCGCGGAATGGTTCCTACTTGTTGCTTTGCCCGTTCTTGAACGTTATAAGGAGCTTTCAAATTTCCCCACCTTGCTTCTTCCATCTTCACTCTTTTTTTTCTTCTATTAATTAAGAGAACCTGCTTTAGATAGTAAAAACATATGGATAGCAAATCGTGGAATTAAACTTGGGATACTTGAAGCAGCATTTGTCCAGCAAAATATGGAATTTAGAACTTAGGGTCGAATTAAGTAATGACTTGTAGCGGTACTAGTTTTTGGGTACGCGTCTCGCGCGTGTACCCCAATTTTATTGACCACAAAATTTTAAAAAATTACAAAAATATTAATATTAAGAAACATTGAGTTATAAATTATATACTAAAGAAGAAGTGTAAATTCTTAAAGTGATATCTTATGGTATGAAGAAAAATGTTTTCCATGGAAAATGTTTTCTTAGAAAATGTTTTCCTGGAAAACAAGTAGACTTAGGACTTATTTTCTCATGTTTGGTTGGTGAGTTGAAAATATATTCCGAAAAAGATTTTTTAGTGTTTGATTTATGAATGAAAAATATTTTTGAGAAAATATCTTTTATTTTTATTAGAGAGTAGAAAATAAATTTTGAATTGAAACTGAAAATATTTTTTAAAAATAAATTTAAATTTTTTTTGGGGAAGGGTGGAGTGGGTCTAGGGGGGTGAGATGGGGTAAAAAAATAAAAAATTGTAATTGAAATATTTTTTAAGAATAAACTTAAGTTGTTTTTGGAGGGAGTGGGGGTGGGGTGGGGTAGGGTGAAAAAATAAAAATTTGAAATTGAAAATATTTTTTTAAAAAACAAACTTAAATTTGTTTTTGGAGTGGGGTGGGGGCTGATGTGGTGGGGGGGACGAAGGGGTTGTGGGCAGAGGCGAATCCAAGATTTCAAGAAAACGGGTGCATCATTGTTTTAAAGATGAGATCAAAAAACTTATAATAACAATAACTAAGCATATTTTTTTTTTTAAATTGATTTTGTTAGTTTGTTTATTAAAATGAGGAATCATCAATTTAAAAAAATTACCTTAAACTTTGACAATGATGATTTTTCTAGATTCTTGACTTGAAGTTGGAGACTTGGAGTTCTTTGTGTGGAAAATGAAAGGCAAATTTAAAGAGAGAAGAAAAAAAATTGAAACTTGAAAAGTGGGTGAGAAAGAAACTTTTGAAGTCTTTTGACTTTAGAATTTCGCTTTTTTTTTAAAAACGTGTATTTTTAGTTAATAAAAAATGAAGCAAATTGTAGCTGGTTGGGATCGAACATGAAACCTTGGTGTTAAAATCTGGCTGTCACACCAGTGAACCATCCAACGACTTTGAGAATGGGTTCCACAAGTTATTATTTAATATTTCTTTAATAATTATACAAGTAATATATCGAGTTTAGTCAGATGACCACGGGTTCCGATGACCTAATTTTAATACATAAATTTGCCCCCTGGTCGCAGGTAGGGGGTTGGGGTGGAGTGGGGTGAAAAAATGAAAATCTGAAATTGAAAAATTATTTAAAAACAAACATAATTTTTTTTGGAGGGGGTGGGGGGATGATGGGGGGTCGCGGGTAGGGGGTTGGGGTTGGATGGAAAAATAAAAATTGAAAATTGAAAATATTTTTTAGAAACAAACTTTAATTTTTAAACTTTTTTGGGGGGAGTGGGGAGGAGGGCTGGCGGGATGAAAATAAAAATTTAAAATTGGTAATATTTTTTAAAAAACAAACTTAAAATATATTTTTTTTTGGGGGAGGGGGGGTATCAGTAGGAGGTGAGGGTGGGGTAAAAAAAATTAAAATTGAAGTTGAAAATATTATTATTTTAAAAAAAAGCTATAAATTTATTTTTTTTCAACAAAAAAAAAGTAATTTGAAGTTGGAGGAGAATTTTGGAAAATGTTTTCCTTAATTTTTGAAGGGAAGTCATTTTTCTTAAATTTGAGATGAGTTTGTAACATCTCGCAATTTGAAATAACTAGGAAGAAGCTAATAATTGGAAATCATGAAAATCTAGAAATTTTGTTAAGTTAGAATAAGTTGAGTTTTGGCCAACTTCAAACGGCCATAACTTCTAGCTCAGGATGAGTTATAGGTACTTCCAGATATGGTAGGAAAGCTCTTGGAATGATCTTTCCAACGCCGCTGAGTTTGCACGATTCCGAGTTCGTATGAGTGAGTTATTCCCTTTGGAATTTGGGTTGTTGGAACAAGGAAAGTCTAATCCGGATTTTGAAATGGTAGTTTGGTCTTTTCCTTGCCCTATTATTTTATTTCATTTTTGGTAATTAAGTTAGGGTCTAATCAGAATTAGATCAGTTTACGCTTATACCAAAATACGTTAGGACCTGGAGTGAAGAGAGAAGAAGGGGAGAAAGGAGAAGAGAAGCAAGATTCGTCAAGATCGTCGAGTTTAGCTTGTGGATTTCGTCGAGGGTGATCCCTACAAGGTATGTGAGATCACATAGCGTTGGGTTAGTTCACCCACACGCCGATCATGATTCAATTCAGCGAAATAATGTTTGATTTGAAAGTAAATCCTTTGAGTTGTTGATGAAATTCGTTTGAATTCCTATGGGTTGTGTTGTTGAAGTTTCTTAATGATTTGATTCATGTTTCTGGGTGAAATTTCGAGTTGAAACTATTGTATATTGAGGATATTAGTGATTCTAAGTGTTTGGGGAAAGAACTAAGTGAAATTAGAGGGTTTAGAGATGAAAAACGAAGGAGAAAAATCGGAGTTTTCTGGGTAAGGGCTTGGGGCGCCGCGCATCTCAGAACTCCTCGCTTCAGAGTCTGAAGTTTGGGCTCTGGGGCGACGCGCCAGCCAGAACGCCACAACTTCAGCTCTGAAGTTTGTGCTATAGCGCCCCGTGCCTCTCAGAGCACCAAAGTCGTCAGTTCTTCCCATTTCTTCCCCAATCGTACGTACTAGTTCCTCAGCAATGTACCTATGTTTTCTAGTTGATTCCAACACTCTAAGGTACATCTAAACATCATGAAATCATCCACAAATATGAGATCATGAACCTTGAATCCATAATCCAATTCAAGGAAAGTTAAGATCAAAGTCAAGAAAAGTAAGAGTCAAGTCAAGAGAAGTTCTTAGAGTTTTCCAAAAGTCTTTTCCAAACGTTTTAACTTTGTTTTAAGACTTAAAGTTCAAGTTGAGTAAGGATTAAAGAGTAAAGTTTAAAGTTTATTTCTTCAAAAGTATATGGGGACTATGTATTCCCAAAGGGTTTAAAATGTTTTCACATTTAAACAAGAAAGGAAACCTCGATTTCCAAAGAGCCTTCAGGCTAGTTTTCAGAAAAGAGTAATCGCTTTCTAAATGAAGCAAGAGAGGAAACTTTGATTTCCAAGATAGCCTTTGAGCTAAGTTTTTGAGCACTAAT
>JAJOOF010008927.1:0-14237 GCA_029582545.1 Solanum lignicaule | reverse complement strand
TTTGGTTTTCAACTGGGAACCTTCTAGTTGGCTTTATTTTAATGACAACATCTTACACCTGGCTAACATGTTTATGCTCCAAAAGCCAGGTGTTTTGAATGTGATCAACTCCAGGACACTCCCTGAAAACTATAGCTTTTTGTAATGGAGGCTAACATGTTTATGCTCCAAAAGCCTCCTGGCTTTTGGTTTTCAACTGGGAACCTTCTAGTTGGCTTTATTTTAATGACAACATCTTACACCTGGCTAACATGTTTATGCTCCAAAAGCCAGGTGTTTTGAATGTGATCAACTCCAGGACACTCCCTGAAAACTATAGCTTTTTGTAATGGAGGCTAACATGTTTATGCTCCAAAAGCCTCCTGGCTTTTGGTTTTCAACTGGGAACCTTCTAGTTGGCTTTATTTTAATGACAACATCTTACACCTGGCTAACATGTTTATGCTCCAAAAGCCAGGTGTTTTGAATGTGATCAACTCCAGGACACTCCCTGAAAACTATAGCTTTTTGTAATGGAGGCTAACATGTTTATGCTCCAAAAGCCTCCTGGCTTTTGGTTTTCAACTGGGAACCTTCTAGTTGGCTTTATTTTAATGACAACATCTTACACCTGGCTAACATGTTTATGCTCCAAAAGCCAGGTGTTTTGAATGTGATCAACTCCAGGACACTCCCTGAAAACTATAGCTTTTTGTAATGGAGGCTAACATGTTTATGCTCCAAGGTTTTCAACTGGGAACCTTCTAGTTGGCTTTATTTTAATGACAACATCTTACTTCATCTGGAAAAAATTCTCCTTTTTGATTTGCGGCTTCTTTTAATCCTCACTTTCCACTTGTTTGGAGATGGAGAGGTTCAACCAATATAGTAGCCCCTCCCTCGTCTGTCGTGAAATCTAATTGATATCTCCTATCATATTTTCTTCTTTTCTCGTCAATCAAATGTAGCATGCGAAGTTATGGATGGTGACAATGTGAGGATTTCACGTTTTTCAGAAACTTGAGGAATCACTTTCTTGTTTCCCTCAAGAGCGTAACCTTAATGGTAGTTTTGTTCCTTGCTGCATAAAAGACGGATGATCTTTAAATAGTTTATTTTTGTTGTGTACTTTCTTGTTGAATGCCTATACGCTTCGTCTAAATGAGAAATTAACATGTAGGCTAGTAAATACTTCCAATTGTCAAGTTTTTTGCTTCTTTCCACTACAGTGCTGTAATTTCAGAAATGTGAAGCTTATGGAACATGAACTTATCAACAAGAAAAGTTATAGATTGTGAAGAGGAAACTCTGGTTGCATGTAGCACTTTTTTTCTCCTTGTGTCATGTTGTACTCTACTTTCCTGATGCTGATACAGCTATTTGACTATTTGGATACAGATATACGACACTGGTTCACTGGAAAGCCCCAGTGGCGCTTTTCAAGTTTGTAATGTTCAAATTTATGGAGGATTCATTCTTCATATTGGATCTTTCAGTGGACAGGCACACAAGTTCTCTGTTGGTGATAAAGTAATTTGTAAGGTGACACTTTTTTCTGCTTGGCCTTCCACAACCATATGATGCAAACTTTCAGATTTGTTTTACCTCTTTTTACTTACATTATTGGGTTTGATTCCTTTGATGGATTGAGTAGGTTGACTATAACAGGCGTACATTGATTGCTCCCAATCATACATGCACTCACATGTTAAATTTCGCCTTAAAGGTACTTCCTCTAGCAGAAAATAAAGAGATTCAGGTTCCAGCATCTCCATACTTTCTAGAGCTGATTATCTGATAATGTTATTGAACAAATGCAGGAAGTACTAGGTGACCATATTGACCAGAAAGGTTCCATTGTTCTTCCTGAAAAATTGAGATTTGACTTCTCTCACGGTAAGCCATTTTTTGTGTGGCTGTTTCTGTTGTTGTGGGTGTGCCGGTGTGCTTCTTTCTATGAAGAATGATAATGTTCTAATGACTTGAACAGGGAAGCCGGTAAAGCCAGAGGAGCTAAGAAAAATTGAATCCATTGTCAATGAGCAAATTAAGTCTGAATTGGATGTATTCTCAAAGGAGGCAAAGCTGTCTGATGCTAAGAGTATAAAAGGTCTTCGAGCTGTCTTTGGTGAAGTAAGGCCTTCACAATTTCACCCGTCTTTGTTGTTTGTTCAGACATTTAAACGTTCTTACTTTTTTCCTGGTGGAGTTATAGGTGTATCCAGATCCTGTGCGGATTGTGTCAATTGGTCAGAAAGTGGAGGACCTTCTTGCTAATCCAGAAAATGAAGAATGGTCATCCTACTCGGCTGAGCTGTGTGGTGGTATTGTTCTTTTATCCTCTAATGCTATTTATGGGAGTACATTTATGAATTATGATCTGTTCCTATGACTAATTTATGGATACTTAGGAACACACATTTCTAATACAAGAGACGCTAAGGCATTTGCTCTGATGTCTGAGGAGGGAATTGCCAAGGGAATCCGAAGGGTTACTGCTGTCACAACTTATCGTGCTTTTGAGGCCACTGATTTGGCATCCTCACTTGAACAGAAAGTAAATGAAGCATTCCAGACTGATGAAAGCTTGCTGGAAGAGGTTAGTATTTGTGTAGCCCACTCTTCTTGAGCCTGTAAAATCTGAGTACTATTTGGTTTCTTTCCTTTCCAGGAATTAAAATTATTTTATTTGATAAAAGCAGGTGTTAGAATCATTTAACTTCCCTGAAAAATGTGCATGCAAGTAAAACAACCTGTAGAGTAATCATTGAGGATTGGAGTTGTTGAAGTGGATTTTTTTGGTCTTGATGATTTGAAGTGAAATTGAATGGTAATAGCGGCTAACACTAACTACTAATTCTTACAAAAAGTAGTGCTATGAAGTCCTTGATACAATAATTTGTATTCACTCATTGGCTAACTATAGCTTACAGAGCCAACCTTCTACAAGTCTTAACATCAAACTCCTACATACGTCAGTGCTAAGCCAACTCAATTGGTTCTGATGCTTATGCCATGGAAGTATCATCATTCCTTAAGATTGTGCATCTATTTAGGTGGGACTAGATGTTTGTCCTAATTTTATTAAAGTTCCATAATTCACAACTTTACCTGGCCTGATGATAATTATATTTATGTACTTACCAAATTGTACTTTCACACTACAGTGTTTCTTGCCCTTAGTTGTTATATTCTGTGAGGGTGTAGTCCTGTTTTTGTTTCCTGGTGGAGAGGGAATAAGATATTGGACTGCTTTCTATCTTTTTTTTTTTGTTTCATAATGCTCTCGAGGAAATGTGCTCCTAGTAACCATGATTCTTTTATTCTGTCATTTACTTCTTAAATTTGATCCCCTGCACTGTATCTTCCTGCTTGGGCTGTCATGGAACTGGACCGCTTATTGTTCTCCCTATTAAATGATTTGTTCATTCAGCAGTTATGCGACATAGTTATGTATCTTCTTTAATTATCCACTCATATCGAACTAAAAGAAATCTAGTTATAGAACTGCATGTCTTCTTTGTTTCATTGAACACTGAAGTATAGAACTTAATGTGGCAAGCTGTTGGTAAGATTTACTTTATTCCAGTCATATATTTCTTTTAATTTCTCCCCTGCGCTGTATCTTCCTTGTTAGGATGTCGTGGAGCTGGATAGTTTCTGGCTAATCTATTCCAGCCAAGCATCTTTTGTTCTTTAATCTTGGTCAATCAACTTGATCCAAGGCTCTTTCAATCTTGGCTGATCCTTTTCTTACTGCTACTAGTGTTTCCTTATCTGATGAATTCATACATCAACTTCTTAATTTCAGAAAGTAACTTCTTTGAATGCTACCGTGGAGAGGGCACAAATTCCCACTGTTATGAAAACTGATCTCAAGGCCAAGCTCTCAGTCCTCCAGGTATGTATTGTTTCTGTTGTGGCCGAAGTTGAAGGAAATTGCTTTGGAAAGAAAACTAATATGCTGATGATTTCTTCAGAATCAAGTTATAAAGGCCAAAAAGAAGATAGCTGCAGAGAATATACAAAAAGCCGTTAAAGCTGCCTCAGAAATGGCTGAAGCTGCAGCTTCTGGTGGAAAAGCATACTGCATCTTGCAGATTGGCGTGGGTTTGGACACTGCTGCAGTCCGTGAAGCAGTTGTCAAAGTCATGGAGCAGAAGGTTATTTGCTCATACCTGCTAAACTTGTCCTCGTATTCTCCTCTAAAATTTGTAATTTATATTAAAGTCACTGACTGTTTAATTGTCTGAACAGGGTATGGCAGTTCTGGTGTTCAGCAAAGATGAAGCTGCAAACAAAGTTTTGGTCTGTGCTGGTGTACCTGAGAAAGGTGACAAGTGCCAGCAGTTGAATGTTAAAGATTGGTTGAATGCAGCTTTGAAGCCCTTGGGAGGTAAGGGTGGAGGAGGAAAAGGTGGTCTCGCCCAAGGCCAGGTTTGTACTCAATTTTGACTTATCTTCATCTCTGCTTAACTTCATGCACACTGCACAAAGCAGGTTTCATTTAAAAACTGATATGTTACTACTTGTGATGGTTGCGTTGCATACATCTCAAGTTTTTTGTCAAACTTGACATTCATCTTTTGCCTTAATGGCTTGCGTTGCTTATACATTGCTTGTTACTATTCTATTCATGATGGTTAAATTTCTTTCTTTTCAGGCAACTGATATATCAAAAGTTGACGAGGCAATGGATGTTGCAGCATCATTTGCAGCTATGAAATTAAATTGATGAGTAAGGCCAGTATGTCATTGCAGTGTTCAATGGCCGAGGCTGATGCAACTATTCTAAGCAATATTGATTGATCAAGATTTTCAATGGGTCGTGGAGGCTGTCTCAGAGCTAACTTCCATCTTATACAACTGTGGGGTCATTTATGTTGCTTTCTGTGAGCTAACTTTTTACATGCAGAAAGTAAAGGAAAATTAGAAAAGTTTATATTGAAGTTACCTGCTTATTGCATACTGCATAATTGTTATACACGAGAACGATGAAAGTAGAAAGATTTTCCTGTTGTGATAGTGCGTCTATTAGCTTATGTTTTCTGATTACAACTAGTATTTTGTTGAATTGGGGTATGGAATGGGTTAATGGCATTTTGTAGATGTAAAAAGAAAGACGTGCTGCATATACACAAAACCTCTTGTGGAAGAGAAATTATGCGAGAAATTATGCAAACATATAAGTAAAGGAAATTGTAGCTCAAGTACGCGAATTCAGATACAATGAGCAAGTCGAACTTTGACAGTTTAAACTCTGATTGTTGGTTCCAATGTCCACCAGAATTTGAATTCACAAGACGAGTGACGGACAAAGTAACCTCAATAAAATGCAATCTGAAGTTATGTTCTTCAACGCTTTCAATTTGGTCATTGTAGAGAATTAAGAGTGTAAGGAATGCAAATTAGTTTCCATGCATACTATAGTGAACGAAACGCAACAAAACAGTTGTTTCACTACTTGGCAGGTTTACGTTATAGTGGAGTAGAAAATCAATTAATCTCACAAAATAATGGTTCTCCATCCACCCAAAAGACGATTTTTAGAGTCGTACATAATTTTCCATCCAACTTGATGACACAATCAAAGATACGTCATGATAATTCACTTCACAATCAAGTTAATATAATGGAGAGAGACTCTGCAAATGGCTACAACCAAAGAACAGCCAGCCAGAGATGCAGCTCCGGGCAGAAAGACATTGCACTGCTGAAACCCGTGAAGGTGTTGTCAAGAGTCATGGAGAGGAATGTTTCCTTGCTGCTCATATTCATTCATCTTTTAAGCTTGTGTTCTTGAATAGTTAACCTGTGTTTTCAGGGACATGACTTTCACTGGCTGAACAGCAACACAACAATTCTGGTAATTATACAAAAGAATCTGCAAAAAGAGCTTTGGTCTGTGCAGGTGTACGGATAAAAAGGAAAGAGTGGTTGAATTTCCATAAAGAAGAAATAGAAGAAAGAGACGAACACTAACGACCCACTCCAAAAAAGATGTGTTTCATTCACTTAGATTCTAAAAACAAGAAAACACCATGCAGGTCAAATCGTTCTTTGCACCACGGATGTCAAACTGGTTAATTACGTTATTGACAAAGTAATGACTGTCAAGGAAAGGGGAGACGCATGCGGGTTCTTCAACGGATGTGAAAATCTTTACAGTAGAACAGAGTCTTCGTGACTGATATGACCAGATACGGCATTGGCATGGCATTTTCACCAGAAATGCAGCTTTGGCATATCTGGATATCAGGAGTGATATCATTTTTCCTGTAGATCACAGAAAGACATAGCTCATTTCCAGTGTACGCACAACAAAACTATCTTCAGTAGTCCTAATCTTAATAGGTGAGCTTCTACCAACTTTCAAGTGTAGAATCAGTAACAGAATGCACCAAAGTATATGGTGGGCTAAACTTTGACACAAATATTCACTTTTCACATGGAAAATGCCAAACACTGATAGGTCTTATATGATTCATCTTGTGTTCAGATCCAACTCCCCACCTCCACGCCACTCACTCTGAGTACCTACATCTCCATTATCAGTTTCTTCATCATTCAAAAAGTCCTCCGATGGTTCCTTTTCGTCTTTATGTCCATTGTTGCCCCAACCGTTGATCATTTCATCAGGGCTAACTTCCTGTCCGTGCTCACCAACATCATTACCCATTTGAATATTGCTCCCCCTAGGCCCGAGTGCACTAGCTCGTATTGGCGCTCGGTTCATCATCTCAGCACGAGCTTGTGATTCAGCACGGGCTTGTTCTGCATGAACAAGAGCTGCCATTTGCAAATTAGGATCATGAGTCTCTCGACCCATCTTTTGCCTGGCCTCCATCTCTGTTTTCAGTTCAAGCAGGATTCTCCTCTCTTCTTGCAACAGTGACTGCTCTAACATGAGTTTCTCCTCAGTCCGGAATTCTCCAACATCTCTCTTGCGGGAAATTATATTAAATGCAAGCACTTGTTTCTCAAATGTTGCAGTAAACTCTGCAACTTTCACAGCAATGTTGTGATCCCACTGCTGTGAACGAGAAAGCATTTGGCCACTAGTGTCTGAATCAAGGATCTTATCATCCTCCTCTGCTTCATAGTCTGCCACCACATGGTAAGGCAGAAGCCTAAAAAAAATGACACATGGAAAAAGTCTGAAGTCAATACCATCGGCGAGATGCCTTCTATATTAACTTTTCTGATAGGTATCCACATACTAATTCCAGCAAAATAAAAAGAATGGTATAAAGTATAAACATCAACAGAATATACATTTATACTACAATGTGCAACATGGGATCTAGTCAGTCAAGAGTAGCTTTTGGCAACCAATAAAGCTGGCTATAGAGAGAGAGATTCTCATGGCCCTGCCTACTTCTATGAACTGGAGCCAAGAAAATGTAACTATATGCAGATGTTCTTTTTATAAGTCACAAAACCATCTCTCATAAAACAAAAGTTTGGACTTTGGAGTTCCTTTTTCATGATACCACTCCTCAGAAGTGTACATCTCAGCTAGAAATACTAGACTTTCTAATTGTGTATTGTTACTTCATTTTTAGTGTAAAGAAAACCATATAGAGGAAGCTGAAACTCTATTAGAATTCCTACAAGCCTGTAAGAAGAAAAAGGCCACACTTTTGTTGTTGCAATTAATAAATATGGCTCCCGCACAAAGGTTGTGCTGATGATTAATATACTTTTACCTTTCTCAAAAATATAACTAGACTTTCTAACAAAAAGAGAGGAGTTGATGTTCTTTGATTCAATAATCATTGTTGAGTCATTGCAATGTTTACCATTGGGAGATAAAGCTGTGAATGGCAAGCATTAGACAAACCATTCTATCGTGAACTTATCTTGAAAAGGAAAAAAACAACGCTGAAACACTAAAAATTCAAATTATTAAAAAATTAAGACATCTTTCTGTCAAATTTTTATATTATGACCATGAAATCCATTTGAACCAACCCTTAGGACCATCTGCAGCCTTCCAAACTCAGAGGTAACGGCCACCACCTCCCTTTTCCACTTAAATACTAGGCTTAGTTCGCATAGCACACGACTCATATTGGTGAACTAAGTCATAAGTCCCTCAACCTTTGTCAAAGCCCTCGAGCCCATCATTCCATCAAATAAAAGAGTCCTTTTAAACAGTTGTCTATACTATCTCCCCTAAAAGGAGGAGATAGAGAACGGAGGATAGAATAACAAAAAGAAGAGTAAGAGCTCTGCTTCTTTATTGCAATTACATCATGTATGAAGGGAAAGACAGCTGAGAATGTTCAAAGTTAAAAACAGGTTTTCAAGCAATTTACATACTTTTAAGAAGTGACAAAAACTCATGTATTTCCATGGCTTGTCTAGAAGTAAGAAATAATTAAGACCTATTTATATTTCATCTGGACAGCTCATGAAAAAAGAAAGAGAGCACTACACGAAAGTATGTTAAATACATCCTTTTATGCCAATTAAAGCTTGAAACTACTATAAATAGGTGCAAAGATGTTGTATATTATACAGTCATCAAAGGGAGTTCAGTGATTCTTCTGCTACATAGTGAATATTTAGGAGTATTTAAAGGGTTCAGCATGTACTTCTCGATGACTCTAGTTGATAATTTTTTTTCCCGGAAGAAGTAATATATTTTATATAAAAAGAGTACCCCTCAGCACAAAGACTATGCTAAGTGAAACATACTCACAGGAACCCCCAAAAGATAAAAAAGCCTATTCCCGGACAGGTTACAGTGACCCAATAATGTCAATTGCAGAATCTACATCTTCCGCAAAGGGCCTCTTTACACCAAAAATGCAACAAAAAATTACAATTCCATTTTTAAAAAAACACTTGACCTTGTTAAAAATAGAGAAAATGATCAAAATGGTCCCTGATATATGAGGGTTACTTTATTTTGCTCCTTAGTATATTTCACATGATTCATATGGTCCTTAATATATTATAAAAGGTACTCAATTTGGTCCTTTGCCCTAAAAGTAACAAATCCATCAGTTAAATTTAACATTGGGGCCCACGAAAAAATAAAAATACCAAAAGCTCCGTTTCTCCTTCATTCTCTACGTCTTCCCATCAGAAGCTCTGTTTCAAAGAGTTTGTGCGTTTTTTTTTTTTACCTTAGCCATCAAAAGGATCCCTCTTCCACTTTTAAAAATATTACTTATCAAAAGTATGGTTCAGATAATTGAGTTCTACTTTTGATAAACATTGAAGGCTGAGTTCATCTTGTTTTATATAAATTGTGAATTCGTTTTTACAATGCCTTCAACCTGAAATTTGCTTGGTTCATGCTTCATCAACCCCTTATGACAAATTTAAGCTGAAAAATGTTGCCTCAAACACAGGGACACAGGGTCTGTTAAAAAAAAATTGTGGCGAACACATATACAATTGGCTCTCACTAGAGACATTAACAATTCTAAATATAGGATCAAATCTTATAATATCAATAACAATGTAAAAAAATAAACTAATTTTCTAACTTAATACTAATAAATATAATTTTTTTAGAAATCCTAATTTTGGATTAGGGCTAATAAACAGTGGGAACAGAAGATGGGTGGAGGAGGGACTGAAGTGAAGAGCAACGGCTGGCTGGTGGACGAGCGGAGGGGTGTCGATGGCCTAGAACATTATAATCGCTGGAGAAGAGAGAAGGGAGAAGAATTAGACCAAGATTTTCAGCTATGCCTGATGAAGGAGAAGGGAGCTTTTGGTATTTTATTTTTGAGTGGGCCCGCCGTTAAATTTAACTTATGGATTTGTTACTTTTAGGGCAAAGGACCAAATTGAGTATCTTTTATAATACATTAAGGACCATATGAATCATGTGAGATATATCAAGGATCAATTTAAAACAACCCTCATACATTAGGGACCATTTTGATCATTTTCTCTTAAAAATACCACAAATGAACACAGCCAACAGGCAGGTTTGTCAAGTGCCATACTCCACTTGATGAGGTGACATAGAGGGTGTTTGGATTGGTTTAAAAGTTAGTCAAACCTACTTTTAAGTCAGTTTTTAACTTCTAGAAGTGTTTGGCAATTATAAAAAAACTTAAAATAAGTCAAAAATGACTTAAAATTAGGAAGTGTTTGGCAAGGTTAAAAATAACTTAAAATAAGTTAAAAACCAAAAGTAGGCCTCCCCTTCTTTTTATTTTTTGGACTTAAAAGTCATTTAAGTTTGACTTCGTATTTTTGACTTAAAAGCTACTTTTTTAAGTCAATCCAAACAGGCTCATAGTCTAACTATAATGAATCCTCTAAATATTAATATAGGGATTGATATAGCCAATAACTAATCTGGGAGTGAGTCGTGATTATTTTTTTTGAACCATGGGCTCCAACTTCTCACATTATTATCTCTTTTTCGGGGGATTCATAAATAGATCAAAACATATGCCTTTTTTCGACTTGTGACTAATAAAAATACTAGGGCACTTCAAAGGGCCATGTAAGCTACTCTTCTTGGATCTTCTTACTAAACAGTACAAATCACTTATTTAGCATAGTGTGCATACCAATAGTAACATACACGACATATAAATTACATCTGCTACAGTATAACAAGACAACCATAAACGGATATACAGATACTACAAATTCTTTACAATGTAACTGCAATATATTCCTAAACAAAAGCATACCTGCTCCGCAATTGGATATTTGCTCATATGAAGAACAAGGACTCTAAGCACAGATGGAAGCATGCACTGTTGTTTTAGAACCTATCCCTAATTGCATATTGAAGTTCAAATGGTACAAGTACATGTGAATGGAATATGAAAATACCTACTCACATCTTTGCCTTGTCCTACCCCTATAATATTTTTTTTCTCAATATTTATAAGCATGAGGATGAATTTGGAAGCCTTCAACCTCCCATAGATCAGCTAAAAATACAGAAGTTGTACAAATAGACGTTTTGAATAACATGAGAAAAGGAAAAAATACTACAACAACATACCCAGTGTATCCCACTGAGAACAGAAAAACATAGATGTCCAAAAATGCAGTTAAACCATGTTTTTTTCTACCAAAAAAGCTGGTTTTTCACTCCGAATTACTCCCAAAAAATCAAAAACAACTTCAATTTGTATTCACGCCAAACATAACAATATCATTTTTCACTTTGAAAACAAAAACTACTTTTTTCATCTACTCAAAAGTCATTTCTAATCTACGAAAATTAATCGTAAGAGGCCAGAAGAAAGCACCTTTCGCAAGCGTCTTCAAGAGAAGTGAAAGGTCGCTTAAAGTCAGGATGGCAGACTCGCCAAGCGTCGTGGTAAGCCATCTGGAGCTCCACCCGGTTCGATTCCGGGGCAACCCGTGTCAACTTCTGCTGCTGTTGTTGTTGTTGTTGTTGGGTAGTACCCGGGTTTTGTTGATTGGGGATCTGGCTTGACGGGTTATTGCTAGAGCTAGGGTTAGGGTTAGGGTTTGGATTCTGGTTCTGTGATTGAAGAGGGGTAAGGGGACGATGAAGGAGCTGCTGAGGACGGAGATGAACATCAATGTTCGAAGGGAATCGAGCCATGGCATCCTGTTGTTGCTGCTGTTTCTGGCGCTGAAACTGCTGCAACAAGAGTAGCTGCTGCTGCTGCTGTTGTTGTTGCTGTTGCATCATTAACTGCTGCTGTTGAGCCAAGGCCTTCGCTTCATCCATTTTTGAAATTATCAGTCGGATCAAACCCTAATCTTCTTGCAAATACCTGAATTCTTCATCAATGGCGCTGCTTAAAAGCACCAGGGTCGGAGGAGGATTCAATTTACATGTAACGGTTCGCTAATTATTCCTGGCTAACACTAGTAGAGTATTATAATATTAATATTATCAACCACGAGACAAAAGATTGCTATATAAGGACATTTAATTCGAAATCGAAGGTTCGATATTGAAATAATTTCAAAGATTTTCGTTGCTTTTGTTAGTTGTCTACAAACAATTCAAATATCTCTATACTTTTAAAATAGATTAGAATGAAATACCATAATTTGAAACACTCTTTTCTACTATATTTGGAAAAGAATTTAATCGTATAGATAATGCTTTAGAATATTTTGTCATTTTAAAAAATTAAGATAAAATAATTTTTATTTTTATTTTACTTTTTTAAATAAAAAATAATAAGTATCACTAAAAGGTTAACGGGGTAAAAGAAAAAAGGATATTAAATTGAGTGATTGAATAGTAAATAAGAACAATTTAGTTAACTTGTAAATTTTGTTAGGGCATTGCTTGCTGAGCGATAAAAAAAACTTATTTTGATAAGCACTTTTTACATACGGATTTTCAAAAAAAAAAAAAAAACATTTTCGAGAAAAAATAATTTGTGTTAGGGTAATTCATTCATAAAATGTTTTTCTCAAAATTTGATTAGCATATTGTATTTGTCTTTATTATAGAAAGTGTTTTTCGAATGTAAAATTACGAAAAAAGGAACAAGTATCAAATACATTACTATTAGACTTATTTTATAACAAGAAATTATTATATATATTTATTAGAAAATATTTTAATTAAAGTTGTATTTTTATTTAATTAGTATAGAAAATACATATTAAAAATTTTAATTATAGAACACATAATTTTAATAAGAATCACTAACACTCTGTTTGGATCATTGTTACCCATTGTTTCATAATGTATTGTATTGTATTGTATTGTACTCTATTGTACTGTATTGTATGGTAGATACAATGTTTGCCTAGACTGTATTGTTTGTTACTGTTTAATAACATTTTTATTGTTTGGTTTGACTGTATCGTACTGCATTGTAATTTATAAATTTACTATAATATCCTTAATTATTATAGGGTAGTAGGTTTGACTAGAATTAAATAATATAAGGTAAAGGGTAAAATAGTATTATGAAATATTATGTAAATATATAATTGGAAAAAGAAATTAAGTAACAACGGGAACACAGTTGTTTCGTAAAATGGGGATTTTCATTGTTACGTAACAACAAAATTTAATAATACAATACAATACATTTTAAATAACAATCAAAACAAATATTGTAGGTATAATAACAATACAATACAATGGGTAACAATGATCCAACCAAAGTGTAAAGGTTAACAAGGTGAAAGAAAAAAAGAGTTAATATCTTAAAAGGTCACTGAACTATGAGAAATTATCTTGTAAAGTCACTAAACTTTATTTTGTATCACTAAAATCACTCAACTTTACACTTTTATCTTCTAAAATCATTAAACCATATTAGTCACCAAAATAAATCTGACATGGCAAAATAAATTATTTTTTATGCCATATCATCGTGGACCCCACAAATAAATAAAGTTATAAAATTAATTTATCAATATACATACCCACCCATAAGTTGTCTTCTTCTAAAACAGTAAAACCCTATTTCTGCCCAAATCTCCCCAAATCTCCCGCTTCCTTCTTCTACTTCTTTCTCTATTTCTCCAAAAATTCTCATCTACAAAGAGGCACTGTAAAATCTATTTTAAGGTTATTGATGCTGAAATTTTTCATAAACAATGGATTCCTTCATTTCTTCGAGGAATAATGTGATGAAATCTGTAAAAGAATGGTCCCCCCCGCACCCACAAGCCTCTAATGCCGACGAAAGGGACCACTACGCGCTTGGTAAACGAATCCTACTTCAAAACGAGGTAAAAAATATAAATTTTTAACTATATTGTCCTTTTATTGTAGAATCTCGAAATGGGTTTAGGGCTTTTTGTATTCTAATTTTTTTCCCCTGTATTTAGAGGAGGTTAGTTCATTGTTGATTTCGTGTACGAGGATGTGATTATCTAATGTCTTTGTAACCTTAGTCTCCATTGTAGTGCTCTAAAATTAAAAATTCAGGCATTAGCCTATATGGGGTTTCTTTCATTCAGGCTATAAATTATTCTTATGGATTAATATTTATTTGTTTGTAAGAGTGACTTGTTTATTTTTTATGATTATACTATTATTAGTATAAAGCAAATATTTAATGCTAAGTATTCTTTCTATCTTTTTTATTTCAGAGTTCTGGTTCATGTTTTCCTGAAACTTCAAAGGCTTTAGAACTACATTTTTCAAACTATTTGGAAGTTGTTAGCGATATCGGCATTGAAGATACAATAGTTGATAATAGGGAGGATAATGGTGTGGACAAAAATGTTTTAATTGAGGGAAATTCAACTAAAGTTGTTTTACAAGGTATTAGAGGTGATGTAACTAATGAAGTGGATGAGGAGTTTAGTGA
>JAJOOF010008926.1:2500-31399 GCA_029582545.1 Solanum lignicaule | reverse complement strand
TATACTCCCCATAGATCGCTTCAACAAGAGAGAATAAATGGAGTCTTTTATCTGATGATCTTGGTTTTCTTCTTCTTCTTCTTCTTCTTCTTCTTTATGTATGATAATGGAAGCTTGAAAATTTTATTTCGATGGAAATGAAATGGGTGTAGTGTGTATTATTTTTCTTATGGACCTCAAATGACGAAAGAAGGAAGTTGAGGAGAAAGGTCTGCAGTGGTGATGGTGAACAAAAGCAGATTGAGGAAGAACAGTCTTGATGGTGAACGAAAGTGGATGGAGGAAGAAGGGTCTGTCATCTGTCAATTCCGCGGGACCCTCTGTTAAATCTAACAAATTTTTTTATATTTTCAGTTAGATTTTAGGTCTAGGACTAAATTGATACTCTTTATATATACATTAAGGACCATTTAGATAAACTGATATATATGAAGGACTAAAATAATTCAACCTCTATACATGAAGGATCATTTTGATCATTTTCTCTATCAAATGACATGAACAAAAGTATCTTACATAATAATTGTGGTGGGTTTTTGTTAGTGTATTTGATGTAAAGATTTAGTGATTGTGTCTTTGTTTTGTTATGACACAAGTTAAATATTTAGTGATTGTGTCTTTGTTTTGTGATGACATAAGAGTTTGAGATGTATCAAATGACATGAACAAAAGTATCTTAACAAGACCACATGATTCATTAGTAAAATAATAAATATAAGAGGCTTACATACAGAAGAGTTTAACTATTAACCCTAGTAATAACTATTATGTTCTTAATAGACATAGAGTTAAGAATCGTGAGTTTAATATATATATATATACTTTGATCAATCAACATTTGTATTTGTGCTTTTATAATAACTAGTTTTTTTTTGTTTCTTATCAATTACTATAATTTATAATAATAGTTTTGATAAAACAATACATATATTGTACTACTTGCATGTGCCACCTCACATGTAAATTTAACATAATTATACATTGTTAAAACCTTAAAAGATGAGTCAACTCTCTAGATATTTGAATGATTTTTTCATTATGAAATCTTATACTGTAAATACTTTTCTCTTTTTCTCTACTAATAAACAACTTGAAAAATAATATCTTATGAATTAAAGGAAAAAATTCAGAAATATACATTAGCTAACTTACATTATAAAAATATATTTCAAATTTACATCACAAATTTTTAGCCCAAACACAATTCGGTACACTATATTACAAAATATTTCATATTTTTACTTCATATAAAAATATTTTAAAAATTTATATACAATATTATACATTCTTACAGAAAATCGGATTGTCTTCTTTAATTTCTTGAATCCATACATCAAATTCATCCAAAAACACCTAAAAATGCACCAAATCACCAATAATTTTATATTTAGACTTCTGGTCTTTTGCAACAATATCCACTCGAAGCGCAGTTTATTTGCGGAAATTTGATTTTTAAATCTTGAACCTTCAAGCTTCGACAATGGTTGTCTATAGCTCCAATAAAATGTTAAGTAACTTCAATAACAGAGATAAACAATGATATAATATGTATTTTTTTCAAATCAGGAGCTACTATCAATTACTAAGCTATGTATACATATGAGACCATTTATTGCACCCCAAACAATTGGAGCAAACAAATTAGTTAATTATCGCTATTAATCGCTGCAATAACCATCATAATCGGAGAAATTACCATTGACTTAGCTATCAACAAATTTATGTAATAATAAAATCACATTTGAAAATTTGAAAGATCAATGAAATGTGGGAGGAGAGAGAAAAAATAGTAGGTTAGTAGCTAAATTTTGTAAAGTTTACTGAAAAAATTGGGTAAAATGTCAACCCATCAAATTTATTTACACTCAAATTAGTCTACTTTAAAAAAAAACCATTGGGTTATTACATTAATTAGTTATATTGTTGGTTTCCCTTCCCTCTTTCTTCTTTTCTTTCTTTCCCTTCTTCTTCTCTTCCATGAATGATTTCTTCTCCAAATTAAACCATCTTGTTCTTTTTCTTCAATCCTTTCTCTTCTTTTTCTTTTTTTTTTCTTCTCCAAAGTTAAAAATATGAAGATGATGAAATTGTTGTTTGAGTTTTTAATAAATTTTGATTTTGATTTTTATATAGCTTTGCTATTGACAAAAAGTTTCATAATTTTTTATAGAAATTTTTTTGAAGCTCAATTTTAAGTTGTTATAGTCTAATATAATCATTATAAGAAAAAGCTTCCAAATTTTATAAGTGGTTAAATTGAAAAGAATATTAATTTAAATAGTTATTAAGTTGTACTATTATTTATTCTCTAGGATACAAAAAGTGTATCAAAGAATTTCACCTTTCAGTGAAACACCAACAATCCATAACTGTTATGACTTTATTAGAGTGACTTAAAAGAATTTTCATCTTTTAAATATGACATTATTTTATAATCGTTAATACATTATATATACTATCAATACATTATATACACAAGCAGCCATTTTTTTATTGTACAATATCGATATATACATTGTATGTCATATATACATGTTTATGCATATTGATACATTACAGAATCTATTTATAATGTATGTGTACTGTATAAACAATGCATATGGATGTGTATACATTTTTGATACATAGATATACATCATATATATAATTATACACTATGTGTATAATAATGATATATTGCATGACTATTTACACAATATTGATACATAACATGTATACCATTTCTTTTTGTTGAAACTTTTTTATCACATGTATGAAAAATGTAGAAATTTGCTCCATCACGTTGTTTCCATTGTTTTTAATGTGAGAAATACCTTGAGAAGTCGTGTATATAGTAGTGATATTCACAACAAAAAGATATGCAACTTTATCCACAATTTTTCTCCCATTTAGCCACAGTTTTTCTGTGGTTCAATCTCACGATTTTTAATCCATTCTTGGGCTACTTTTTATGAAAGAAAAATAAATTAAGTCCATACCCCATAGCAGCAAAATAATTTCAAAATAAATACACAATAGACTTCTCTTCTTTCAACAATCCAAAAAAGAAAAACTCTGCTCCCTTCCCCAGTTCTCCTTTTTCCCCAATTCAAATCAACAATCGATTCCGCAACATTCTATCAGTGGAGGAAATTGCGATTATCCTACAACATCATGAAAGTTGAAATTCAGGATAGCAATATATCAATTCGGATGTTAAGACAATAATAGTAGAATCTACATTCAATTACAAAAATTTAGTAACACAAATCTCAAATCAACTCAAAATTATTGCTTCTGAAAACATCGAAATCAAGTATTCAATTTTTGCCATTGAAAATATCTAATGATATAGTCTACATTGAGTTGAAGAAGAACCTGAAATTACTTCTTATCAAGTGGTAATCGCTTACCACCACTATTTCACAAAGTCAATCCTCAATTCTTAAGGAACTTCTAAATCCTCAATGATACCATAACAGTATATATGACATATTGTTATGATATCATTAAGGAACAACTAGGTATTTAGAAAAAGTTACATAAATATTGAATGATATCATCATAGTATATATAGAAGATACCACAGATGCCAATCTCAAGTTCCAAGCTGAAAATGAAAGTGTCTTGACATTTATTGTGGACCGATCTTTTTTTGGGCTTGTTGTTTATTTTGTCTTCTTTGCTGACCAAGGTTTATGTTTAAAAAAATAACATATATATATTGATGATATCATAAAGATTTTCCTAAGTCATTCGATGATACATGAATGATACTATCATAATATATTCATATATTATCATGATATTGGAATTGTATAATTGAGGAGCAACTACTGTTTACCAAATCAATCATCAATCCTTAATGAGACACTTCTAAAATCCTCAATGATACCATAACAGACATTTAAAAAAAAATGCACAAATACTAAATGATACCATCATCTATAGTGAATAGTGATGGTACCAAACAAACTGAAGACGAATTGGACCTAGGCTAGGAAGAGAGCACACTAGGTAATTATTTTGGGAGACAAGACATAAAATGAGTTAATTAGGGATGGGCTATTGGCGGATAATTAGTTTGGTTTTTGTGTCCACTAAGTGTATTTTTTCCAAAAAAATAATTATATTTATTGTAAACTAATTTGTATATATATATATATATATAGGTGTGTGTATGTGAGAAATTGTTCTAAGTTTAAAATATTCACTCATTTTGATAATATATTTAGGTCAATTATACTTTCAAGTAATTATATCACTAAACAATAAGTCTAAATACTATGGATCCTTATAATAGGATTAGATGAGGTGAAAAAAAAATCAAATTATTGGTGACTCGCTGGGAGGTAAATTTTTGTTTGTTTAACCTAATTTTGACATCATGTATCAGGAATACATATATCTGGATGTATCTAGAGGAACCAAAATCTGATAAGATACATAATATTACAAATGAAAGTGTATCTAATTAATTGGCTCCTAAACAAGTGGAATTTATATAAGTTTCCCTAATTATAACCCGTGATTTGCAAATAGTTGTTAGAAATAAAGGGATAATGCACAAATATCCTTCCTCCCTCGAGCTATATTTAAAACTTTAGCAACACGCCTAAATTTAACTAGGGTCCCCTTATCCTCCTTAATCATTATTTTATTTTATTTTTGTTCCTTTTGTACTGACGTGACATAGAAAATATGCTCACTTTTTTTTTAAGCAAGCGAGAGACAAAAACATGAGAAAATTTAATTGATATTAACATATGCCCTTTTTTAATTGGACATTTAGAATTTTTTTTAATGTTATTTTCTTAACTTATTTTGATATCCGTCCGAAATTAAGTTATTTTATATACAAGATATTTGAAATTAAATTTAAAATCAATTTTTTTATAAAAAAAACAAAAGCAATATAAAAAAGGAGAAAAAACAATGAATAATGATTTTAAAAATGGGGAAAAGGTTTAAATACAAGACAAATTTTTTTTAAAAAATTACGAGTATTAACTTAGTTTAAATACAAGGCAAAGAGATATGAAAAAAAAAACAAAAAAAAACAAATAAAGTAAAAAAAATTATTTATGCATATGACGCTAGTATATTACCGATAATACTTGAATTGGGTCTAGGTTCCATATCACCATTAAAGAAGCACAATAATATAAATAAAAAAGTTTGGAGGGAGGAAAAAATAAAACCTTAGTTAAATTTAAATGTATCGCTAGAATTTTAAATTTAATTTGAAGGTACCGTGTGTCTTATTCGAAATTCAAAATATAGATGAAGTTGTGACTATGTACATATTAGTTGCAGGAAATAAGTAAACATTCCCATACATTGTTAGTTAGTTATATAAGATGCAACTAAATAGTTTAATTTTTTTTTTTTACTTACCTTTCGTCTGCAATTATTATTTCTTGCCTCTTAATTTTTGCTTGGATAATTGGTCCTTTTGCTTTAATGGGATACAAATAAGATTTGTGAAAAATAATAATTAAAAGACTAAGTATTAAAACAAGAGTTATATATCCAACTTATTATCAAAATATATATAAAAAATTACCATATTACCCTTAATATTTAATAACACATAAATATTCGTATCAAATTTAAAATTTTAAAGTATCATTAATAAGATTAATTTAGTAAAATATACTTCTAATTAAAATTTTCTTAAGGAGCGTATCAAGTGAACAAGGTCACGTAATATAAATCGAGGAAATAGATATTTGCACAAATCAGTCATTATGTTGATATATTAGGTGTTTTAATGATAATTCCCAATATAACCCTAGTACCAATAGTTGGTTTTCGTGTTGGATTACAAGATTAAAGCCACCCAAAAAAAAAAAAAAAGAGCACAACAAAATAAAAATCAACAGTACAATTTTTTAGATTTGCTACAAAATAAACAAGAATAAATGGTTTTAGATTCTCCATAAAATTAGTAAAAGAATATTAGCTTTGCTACCAAATAAAAAATACTTGCTAATGAACTAGGGTAATTCTTAACATGAATAAAAAATATATTAATTTATTTTATTGGATGGAAGAGTGCTTGTGATGGAAAAAAAAACGTGTGAGTTATGATCAAATTCAATAAAAGAATTCTTTTCTACCAAATTGACTCTAATTCTAATTCCCTAATGACTGATTCTTACAATTTTGTATATTAATAATGTAAGAATAAATTAACCTTTTAAGAGGTATAAAATTGATAAATATTTGAAGGATATTATTATCAATCAATATTTAGCAAAAATTATTTATATTTATACATTTATAATATATAGATAAATAAATAGAAGGATATATTAACAAAGTAAAAAATATTGTTACAACAAAATTAAAATTAAAAAAATAACAAAATACTGTAAAACACAGAATACCAATATTATAAAGCTAAACGTGAAGAAAGATCTCTCGTATCATTCATATTTTAAAGTGATAACCATCAAATTCACCTCTCGATCTTTTGCCGTAATGGTGAATAAAACATGTTTTTTGTGTGTTTGTGTGAGTGTGACAGATGGTTCCAAATATTGGTTACTAGTGAAAGTAATATGTATAACGAATAAATTGACATTGAAACAATCAATTAGCTAGGAAGAGTAATATACACAATATTTACGCACTTATTCTCTATTTTCTGCTTTTCTTGAGGCTTAAAATATGCCCATGGTTGGAATTAATCATCACATGAAAAATCTTTTCCTTTTAATTCAACTCTTCTACCACAACAAACACGTTAAAAATAATATTGGGAAAATGGGAGAAATTGACCAATAGTAATAAAAGATATATTTATTGTTACTAGCTATTTCTTTTTCTCTGAAATTTAGTTATACTAATATAAAAGTTATTTTACGCTATCAACTAATTTAACTTATGATAATTAAAAAAAAATTAATTTTTTTTTATATATGTAGATTAACATTTATTGTAGAAAGTTATAAATAATTTTATGTAATGAACTACTACTCAATTATACATTTTTACACCATATTGAATAGATCTTCAACTCTTACAAAGTGACTGAATTTAAAGGTTTTTTTGTCACGATTCAGACCGTCGTGATTGGCAGTCACACTAATTTTCCGGTGGGAGAACTACTACTACAACCCAAACCAAACAACTAAACAAAAAACTAAAGCATTTAAGGATACAAAAACAAGAATAATAGCTAAAACTGAAGTTCCCATAAACTTCAAACAAAAGATCTAACAAATAACATTGCGGAAAATACACCTAGAACCTGAAAGTCAATGTACCAAAACATCTAAATTTCAACAAGTCTAAACAAGAAGAGATACAATCCCAACTAATGAACTGATCAACTAACTAGAAAAGTCTAAGTCTGAAATGGTGGACATAGACGAAAGAGAACCCATGGCAGCCCGAAAGAACTGGCTCACCCTTGAATTCGAAGCGACGATCACTGATCTCCTAAGTGAGGTCTGTCAATAGCCGCCGGAAGATGCCCTGTATTCAACAAAAATAAGAGCAAGTGCAGTATCAGTACAGAACCACATTGTACTGGTAGGATCACGCGGCTATCCCACTAAGTGTAACATACATAAGTCTATCCAACAATATAATCACATGCATATATCGAACATATACAATATTATCAACATTTACGAACAACGAACAACTTCACATTTCTCAAATACACAATTATGACAAGTCATTGGTCCTCTCATGGAACCCAAACCCAAAACAGTTAGCATACCGGAACGTGGTACCCGATCCAATGATTATGCCGGAACGTGGCAACTGATCCCATAATTATGCCAAAATGTGGCAACCGATTCATTCAACACACGACAATCACAATCACAAGTATATCCTCAAGATCATACATTTAAGTCATGATTTCATGGCAACCATCATTCATCTATCTCATTTACAACAAGTGTGATCAATAATACAACATTCATATACATACATGTATCATAATGAAGCAAGAACAAACATACATCACACAATCATAGAATCACAATCATCACCTACTTCGAAACAAGCTTGAAACCCTAAGAAACTTGATCCTTCCCTTTCCGAATTCATTCTTGGTCTACAAACAATCATAATAACACGAGAATCAATAAACAATCACTAATTATCTGGATTACTAACAATTCTATGAACCCTAGATCAAACCCATGATCCCAATTAGGGTTGTTTCCACCATAGATTCTAGATCAAAACCCTCCCCCATCGATATTTACCCATTAGATTACGTTCTACGAATTGAAAAATGGATTTGGTGAGTTAAAATCTTACATTTTGCCTCAAGAATGGTGAAAAATGGTCAAGAACTTGTATGGGGTCGTCTCCTAGCTCTCAAAGTCGAAAAGTGCAGAATAAGGTCGTTTTGGGGTTTATTTACGACTTTAAGTCGCGTCTGGCCCGCCACAGCGGCCCTCACTCCGCTACAACGGCATTGCCAGAGCAACTAAAACCACCGCCAAAGCGGCTTGCACAAAACAGTAAGCTATTTTAATAATTCCAAGACCCTCATTTCACATCACACATTTAACCAACGACGCTTAGAAAATGCCATTCACGCTAAGATCGATTCCAGGAGTTCTACTCACCCGAATTTAATTCCGTAAAGTTGTACAGATTTCTTAACGACTTATCTAACTACTCATGTGATCAAAAACATAATTAGATCACCCAATTGCTACCAGATTTCTCTGGACCTCAATGACTCCGATTTCGTTCAAATCTGGACTCAGTTGGGAAATTTCAAGTTACTACGAAAAAGTTTTTCGGCCCAAAATTTTTTCCGTTGGCTTTTCCATAACGACGGAACCCGGTTGTTACAATAGATACCAATTTACCCATCACTCGTCCTCGAGTGACAAAAGTTAGGAAAACAAGCTAAATAAGAAATGAAGTAGTACGACAAACAATTGGGGATACTTGTCTCGCATGTCCCTCTCGGTTTCCCAAGTAGCTTCCTCAACTGGACGATGCTTCCATTGAACTTTCACAGACTTAATCTCCTTGGTTCTCAGCTTACGCACATCACGATCAAGAATTGCAATCGGTTCCTCCTCATATTGAAGCTCTTTGTCTAACACAATTGAGTCCCACTTAATAATATATTCCCCGTCACCGTGATATCTCTTCAACATAGACATATTAAATACCAAATGAACACCCGATAGATTAGGAGGTAAAGACAATCTATACGCCACTGGTCCTACACATTCAAGAAACTCAAAAGGACCAATGTATCGCAGACTTAGTTTGCCCTTCTTGCCGAATCTCATCACCCCTTTCATGGGTGATACCTTAAGAAAAACATTCTCACCGGTTTGAAACGCTATGTCTCTTACCTTATGATCCACATACTTCTTTTGTCTACTCTGGGATGCTAAAAGCTTAGCTTGAATACTCCTCACTTTATTTTGAGCATCCTTCACTAAATCAACCCCCAAAGGTTTCACATCTCCAACTTCGAATCAACCTATGGGTGATCTAAATCCCCTCCCATAGAGTGCCTCAAATGGTGTCATATTTATGCTGGAGTGATAACTATTATTATAGGAGAATTCACACAAAGGTAGGAACTTATCCTAATGCCCTCCAAAATCAATCACGCATGCCCTCAACATGTCTTATAACACTTGAATAGTCCTCTCTGACTACCCGTCTGTCTATGGATGGAAGGTTGTACTAAAAGTGAGTTGTGTGCCCAATTCATCCTGCAATTTCCTCCAAAACTTGGATGTGAATTGAGTACCACGATTTGAGATGATAGAGAGGGGCACCCCATGCAACCTCACTATCTCTTTCACATACACCTTAGCCAATTGTTCAGCATTATAATCTATTCTTACTGGAATAAAATGGGTTGACTTAGTCAATCTATCAACCACTACCCAAATAGAATCAAATTTCCCCAAAGTTTTGGGAAGACCAACCACAAAATCCATGGGTATCCTTTCCCACTTCCATTTCGGAATTGACATTCTTTGAAACAAACTTGCAGGCCTTTGATGTTCATATATCACTTGTTCACAATTTTGACACTTAGCCACAAACTTCGCTATATCCTTCTTCATGTTCGGCCACCAATAAATTCAATTCAAATCTTAGTACATCTTGGTCACACCCGGATGAATAGAATATCGCGAACCATAGGACTCTATTAACAACTTTTGAATCAAATCGTCAATTCGAGGAACACAAATCCTCCCTTTCAAAGCGAGCACACCTTCCGCATCAAGAGTGGTCTCTTGTGCCTTACTAATCGCAGTCTTCTTTCTAAGCTCCTCCAAATCTCATCCTCAAATTGCTTGGCCTTGATCTCTTCGATGAACATGACCCTTATTTCAATACTAGCTAACACCCCACCTCTTTCTGAGATGCCCAACTGCATGAACTTAGATTCTAAGGTCTGAATTTCCTTAGCCAAAGGTCGCTTGGATACACTCAAGTAAGCTAAACTACTTATACTCACCGATTTTCGACTTAAAGTGTTTGCTTAGCCTTACCCAGATGGTATTGAATGGTGACATCATAATTTTAAGTAACTCCATACACCTTCGTTGTCTCAAATTTAGATCTTTTTTAGTGAACACATGCTGCAAACTACTATGATCACTAAACACTTCACACTTAACACGATAGAGGTAATGCCGCCAGATCTTAAGAGCAAACACTACCGCTGCCAACTTCAAATCATGTGTTAGATAATTCCTCTCATGCACCTTCAATTGACGCGAGACATAACCTATAACAATCTTATCTTGCATCAACACAACACCCAAACCAGAATGTGAAGCATCACAATAAACAATAAAATATTTACCTTCAATCGGTAATGCTAGAATATGTGCGATGGTAAAAAAAGTCTTGAGCTTTTGAAAGCTATCCTCACATTTTTCAATCCATTCAAATGGTATCTCTTTTTTGGTCAAATTTTTCAAGTGAGTGGCAATAAAAGCAAAGTTCTTCACAAATCGATGATAATAGCTAGCGAGCCCCACAAAACTCCTAACTTCAGTCACAGAACTTGGTCGAACCCAATTCTTAACCGCCTCAATCTTTGGAGGATCTACCATTACCCCTTCTTTCGAAACTACATGTCCCAGATATGCAATCGAAGTCAACCAAAATTTACACTTAGAAAACTTAGCATACACCCTTTGTTTCCCAAGAACACCCAAACCAATGTGAAGATGGTCGGCATGCTCTTCCTCACTTTTCGAATAGACCAAAATATCATCAATAAAGACTATAACAGACGAGTCAAGAAATGGTTTGAACTCCCCATTCATCAAACTTATGAAAGTTGCAGGCGCATTAGTCAAACCAAGAGACATAACTAGAAATTCATAGTTCCCATAGCGGGTTCTAAACTCCGTCTTGGGCACATCCTTAGGTCTAATTTTCAATTGATGGTAGCCATACCTTAGATCAATCTTAGAGAAAACTGACACCCCTTGCAATTGGTCAAAAAGATCATCTATTCGAGGAAGAGGATACTTGTTTCGAATAGTGACCCTATTCAATTGCCGGTAATCTATACACATTCTCAGACTACCATCATTTTTCTTAACAAACAAAACTGGAGCATCCCATAGGGAAGCACTAGGACGAATAAATCTCTTATCAAGAAGCTCTTGGATTTGAGCCTTAAGCTCTCTTAATTTTGTTAGAGCCATGCGATATGGATGGATAGAAATGGGACGAGTACCAGGTTCTAAATCAATGCAGAAGTCTATAGCTCTATCCAGAGGCATACCAGGCAAGTCATTAGGGAATATTTCTCTAAATTCTGACACCACAAGAATAGACTCAATAGATGGAGTCTCAACCTCAACATCTCGAATATGAGCCAAATAAGCCAAACAACCTTGACCTATCAATTTCCTAGCTCGAATAAAGGATATGATCTTAGCTTGCTTAGGCTTGTACACCCCTTCCCACTCTAATTTTTCCCTTCCAGGAATTTCTAGAGTTACAGACTTAGTATTACAATTAAGCATAACATAATAGGGGGACAATCAAGTCATGACTAAGATTATATCAAAATTAGTCATATCCAAAATCACCAAATCAGCCCAGGTCTGAAAATCCATAAACAAAATAGGACAAGCACGATAGACATGTGTGACTATGACTGACTCTCCAATTGGGTAGAAACATAGATAGGGGCATCAAGTATATCACAAATCATATCAAACTTTGAGGCAAATCTCACGGATACACATGCATAAGTAGAACACGAATCAACTAACATATTAGCCATCTGGTCACAGACAAGAATAGTAGCTGTGATCACCGCGTCAGACGCCTCTGCCTCATTCTTGCCCGGAAAGGCATAACACTGAGCTCTATCTTTTTGACGAGCCACTTCTCTGCCTGGTTGCACGTTACCCCTGCCTGCATTATCCTTTCCTCTACCTCCAAAACCTCGTTGATTACCTCCTCGCCCACCTTGTGGAAACCCTCGACCATTATTATCATTTCCCGCGGGTACCACTGCTCTAGACTGCTGTTGCACGAAGTCTAACACACGTGGGTAGGGACAATCTCTCTTCATATGCCCATGTTCACCATAGTTGTAGCATGTACGATCAAAATATGGCCTGCTGCCCGATGAAGGTGCGACTCTCTGGCTATCCTGAATCAAATTATGAGGTAAAGTTCTCGAGTAATTACTTGTAGAGGCGGGCATAGCGGAATGAATTGGCTTGGCTGTATGCATTGGCCTCCCTGAACCCCTGGAATAAGAACCTTGAAAGTTGCCTGAATTCTTGGTTCTTTTTGCCAATGCCTTAGCCTGACTGTCTCGACTCACCCCCTCCACTTTCTTAACATAGTCTGTTACCTCATTGAAGCTCCTCCCTGCAGAAGTCATATGAATAGATAATATTTGCAACTCAGAATTTAGTCCCCTAATAAATAACTGGATTCTCTCTTCCTCAGTAGTCACAAATCGAGTAGCATATCTAGACAAAGCATGAAACTTGGCCTCATAAGCAGCCACCGTCATACCACATTTCTCCAAAGCCATGAACTCATCCTTCTTGCGATCCCTCAAAGTCCTAGGCACATATTTCTCCAAAAACATGGCATGAAATTAGGTCCAAGTAAGTGCAGGTAAAGTAGAAGATGTGCATTCCATATAAGCTCTCCACCACTGCTTAGCCTCACCTAGAAGTTGAAAGGACACAAACTTAACCCCATGATGATGGACAATTCCCAACTTATAAAGCCTCTCATAGCAATCTAAGATGAGCTCATAAGCATCTTCATTCTCAGAACCAAGAAACACATGAAACTTTAGCTTCAAAAACTTAGTCAACATTTCATGCTCATTACCAGTCATAACAGAACCCAACAAAGGACGAAAGAAAGTATTGTTACCTCCCGTTCCACCCGTCTTGGGCACAGTGCTAGCAACAGGGGATTAGCGGGTGCTTGAGTTGCTTGAATAGAAGGAAGCACTCCAGGACCAACCAACCTTTTCAAGAATGACATGATCTGTCGAGCTAACACTGGGTCTATGGGAGGAACATCGGTAGTCTCATCTTGCCCCTCTTCCTCTTGTCCCACATCCTCAACATCAACATTCTCCTCTATCCCTTCATGATGCGCAAGAGGGTTCTCATTCACATGAGTATTCTCAACAGGAGCTTCATTACCAGCAGGCGCCACTCTTCCACGACCTCTACCCCTAGCTCTTCCTCTACCCCTACCTCGACCGCGACCTCTCGTTACAGATTCCTCAACTGGAGCATTGACGGGAGCTACGGGCCTGACGCCGTTGAATCTAGTGTTAACCATTTGCGGACAGAAGAGTGAAGGAGGTTGGATACCAATTTGAATCGCCAGATACCAATTGGAATCAAGTCATAGCACGAAAGGAGATAAGAGAAAACAAAGAGATTTCCTAAAGTCCTATAGTCTCTCGAAGAAAAGTAAAGGTGTCCCCATACCGTTCCGCAAGACTCTACTAGACGCGTTTTGGTACATCGAGATCAACGAACCTAGGCTCTGATACCAACTTTGTCACGACCCAGACCGTCGTGATTGGCACCCACACTAACCCTCCGTAGGAGAACCACTACTACAATCCAAACCAAGAACCTAAATAAAAAACTAAAGCATTTAAGGTTACGAAAACAGGAATAATAGCTAAAACTGAAGTTCCCATAAACTTCAAACAAAAGATCTAATAATTAACATTGCGAAAAATACACCTAGAACCCGAAAGTCAATGTACCAAAACATCTAAAGTTCAACAAGTTTAAACAAAAAGGGATACAATCCCAACTAATGAACTAATGAACTAACTAGAAAAGTCTAAGTCCGAAATGGTGGATATAGACGAAAGAGAACCCATGGCTTCCCGAAAGAACTGGTCCACCCTTGAATTCGAAGCGAAGATCACTGATCTCCTAAGCGAGGTCTGTCAATAGCCGCCGGAAGATGCCTTGTACTCAACAAAAAATAAGAGCAAGTGCAGTATCAGTACACAACCACATTGTACTGGTAGAATCACACGGCTATCCCACTAAGTGTAACATACATAGGTCTATGCAACAATATAATCACATGCATATATCGAACATATACAATATTATCAATATTTACGAACAACTTCACATTTCTCAAATACACAATTATGACAAGTCATTGGTCCTCTCATGGAACCCAAACCCAAAACAGTTAGCATACCAGAACGTGGTACCCGATCCAATGATTATGCCGGAACGTGGCAACCGATCCTATAATTATGTCGAAACGTGGCAACTGATCCAAGTTAGTTATGCCGGAACGTGGCAACCGATCCATTCAACACACCACAATCACAAGTATATCCTCAAGATCATACATTTAAGTCATGATTTCATGGCAACCATCATCCATCTATCTCATTTACAACAAGTGTGATCAATAATGCAACATTCATATACATACATGTATCATAATGAAGCAAAAACAAACATACATCACACAATCATAGAATCACAACCATCACCTACTTCGAAACAAGCTTGAAACCCTTAGAAACTTGATCCTTCCCTTTTCGGATTCGGTCCACTTGTTCTTGGTCTACAAACAATCATAATAACACGAGAATCAATAAACAATCACTAATTACCCGGATTACTAACAATTATATGAACTCTAGATCAAACTCATGATCCCAATTATCCTAATTAGGGTTGTTTCCACCATAGATTCTAGATCAAAATCCTCCCCCATTGATATTCACCCATTAGATTACGTTTTATGAATCGAAAAATAGATTCGGGGAGTTAAAATCTTACCTTTAGCCTCAAGAATGGTGAAAAATGGTCAAGAACTCATATGGGGGTCGTCTCCTAGCTCTCAAAGTCGGAAAGTACAGAATAAAGTCATTTTCGAGTTTATTTACGACTTTAAGTCGCATCTGGCCCGTCACAACGGCCCTCACCCCGCTACAGCGGCACCGCCAGAGCGACCAAAACCACCGCCAAAGCGGCTTGCACGAAACAGTGAGCTATTTTAATAATTCCAAGACCCTCATTTCACAACACACCTTTAACCAACGACGCTCAGAAAATACCGTTCACACTAAGATCGATTCCGGGAGTTCTACTCACTCGAATTCAATTTCGTAAAGTCGTACGGATTTCTTAACGACTTATCTAACTACTCATGTAATCAAAAACATAATTAGATCACCCAATTGCTACCAGATTTCCCTGGACCTCAATGACTCTGATTTCGTCCAAATCTAGACTGGACTGGGTTGGGAAATTTCAAGTTACTATGAAAAAGTTTTTCGGCCCAAAATTTTTTCCCATTGGCTTTTCCATAACGACGGAACCCGATCGTTACATTTTTTTAATTAAAAATAATAATAAATGGGGGTGGCAAAAGGCGAAAAGAAGAGGAATTACAATGTGGAGAATCGAATCCTCACAAATAAAATGAGTGCTTAGGTAACTAATCAACTAAACTATTAAAATTTTGTGATGGAATTTAAAGTTAGAGGCGGCTTATTTGCAAAAATAATTGACATTAATTAAAAGGTGAAGATAAGATTGGTTAGTTGCATTTCAATTGACTTCGTACAGGAAGAAACAAATCATGACGATAGCTTATGTAAAATGTGCAAAAATATAAAAGCATCTTTAGGGCTCACTTTTGGGACCCATCACTAATAAATAATTTAGAAAATATATTTAAAGAAAATGAATCAATGAAGAATTGCGTAATAAACTGGTTATTTGAATTTTCGTTCTGTTGATATGAGTTTGATTCATCACCTTGTAATTAATTATTCCCTTCCCTACCCCTATTTATAAAGAGAAAAAAAACCCCAAAAATAATGTTTTAATATGTAGATAAAATATTTTCCAAACAATCTAATTTATTTTCTAAGTTACATAGAAGAATGATTTACAATGGGGTTGGAGTAACTAGTCTGTTGGACAGATTCATTATACAGTTCTAAAATAATAAAAAATAGTATAAAAAGTAGAGTTTCTATAGTTCTATACCTAAAAAATATAATAATAATAAAAGAAGAAGTGTTTAGTACGAGAAAATGATTTGTGCAAGTATAATGTCAAGCTGGTCTAATTCTCACTTTTAAGATACTAATAAAAATACTCTTATTTTAAGATAGTTTCAAAGTAGTTAGGTGTGTATTGATCTGATTTTGTGTATTACTAATTTGATTTATCAAGTTTTAATTTATAAACATACTAAATCGATAATCAATCCAATAAGATATTTATTATTGATTTTTTATTTAATTGATAAGAAAGTGCTCTAATTTTTTGTTTCTATCTATTTATACTTTATATATATGCTAATTTTATGTATAAAAGTCTATAGAAATTACAAGAAAAAGAAAATTTAAATATGTTATTATTGAAACAAACTTATTTTATCTTGCTGGCTAAGTAAAAAAAAACTTGAATGCAGTAGCAATGATAGCAATTTTTTGTGTTTTGATTTCAGTTTAACCGATAAGAAAATGCACTACTTTCATACATAAAAGTTTATAGAAATTACAAGCAAAAGCAAATTCAAATTCCTTATTACTAAAATAAACTTGTTTTTTTTTTAATCTAGTTAAGTAGCAAACTTGAATGCAGTAGCAACGATAGTAATCTCTCAAAAAGAAAAATAAAGTCAGTTCAAACTTTATACTGATGGGTAGAACCCCACAAAGCCAACAACTTCAAGGGAAAAAAAGAGACTACAATTATAAAAGGGAAAAATGATAAATATACCTCGAACTTTCATAAATGGTATATGAATACCCTCTGTTATACTATTGGAACACTAGTGTCCCTGCCGTCTAAAAAGTGGAACATTTATATCCTTCACACTAACGGATGGACACGTGGCATCATCCGATGCTTCTACTTGATATTTTATCAAATTTAACCCAAAAATTAGAAAACCCACCCGAATTAATAAAAAAAACCACCCAAATATTCTATACCCACCCACTCACTAACATCCTAATAATATACCCAAATTAAAATCTCTCAAATTCTCGATCAATCCTACACCACCTCTACCGCTACCATTTGATTCATCAGCTGATCAATACTAAACTTTAGTTTCCTCATCTTCTTCCAGACAAAAAAATTCTCATTTCTTCAAGTTAAAATTAAAATCTTACCGATACCCCATTCTGATGGCATCCGATCATTTCTCTCTTTCCTTTTTTCCAGTTGCGAATGAGTTTCTTAGTATATGATATGTGATCTGAGCTCTAAATCCTGTTGAAATTTTCTTATGTGATGTAGTATTGAGATTTTAATTTTGATATGTGGTTATTGGTTGATAAAGAGTCTTGTGTAATATGTTTATGTGTAAATGTTTTACATTTCTAGCTTAAATAATGTAATTTGGAAATAAATTTGATATCTAATTTAGGGCTGTAAATATTTGCTGAAAAGAGATTGTGCAGTTGTAATCTCAGTTGAGATTGTGTTGTAACTTGGATTTGGTGTTATTTGAGAATTTCGATTTGTCATCAATTATTCGACCACTGAATGAATTGGATCTGGTGTTACGAAATGGGTTTCTCTAGCGGAGTGAATTTTTCACCATGGATGAGATCTTGATTATTGAGAATAAGAAAAGAGATTATGACGGGATGGAGGGCTTCAAGAATACACTCTAAAGATATTTTAGATTGGGTCAAGGTGCTTAATTCGGGTCAGGTAAATAGATAGTTGGGTGGGTTTTTAGTTTTGTAGGTGAAAGATAAAACAAAATAAAATAGGGTAAATTTTAAGATGTTGCCACGTGTCCGTCTGTTAGTGTAAATGATATAAATGTTTCACTTTTTGGACGGCAGGAACACTGGTGTCTCAATAGTATAACGGAGGGTAATCATATACCATTTTTGAATGTTCGGAATATATTTGTCCCTTTTCCCATTATAAAATGCAAGACAAAAACTAGAGTATGTGTCTAAAATCTAAAGCCACTATTATATAATTAGAAATAAAATATATCTTTAATGTAATTTTATCGTTTAACCATTTATTAAAACCTTGAAGTCGGAAATTGAATTGTTAGGCCAAAATGAATAATCACAAAACTATTAATTCAATAATCCAATATTAAGAATAGTTTTTCAATTTTATTTATCAATTAAATGAATTTTTGCACACCTCTAAAAGTAGTTCCTTAAATATAAGCCTTTATTTTAAAAACTTGTCAAAAGTGAGCATTTTTTTTTATCTCCAATATATTTAACAAACTATCGGTAAGATTTAACAAAACAGTGTAAAAAAAATTAGCAGGAAACACTTTCATCTCATACGCCTTCTGAGAAAGTTCATAATTTTACTATTTCATCCGTTTTGAATTGTTTGTCTGATTTTAATTTAACACATAATTTTAAAAAATAAAAAAATATTTTAAATTTATAATATTAAATTAAAGATATATAAAAGATCTTTTAATTTTATAGTTTTAAACATGCCATATGACATATGATATTAAAGAATTGTAGGAAAAAAAAGAGACCACCTTCTTTTTTAAACAAATTAAGTATGTCAAACAAATTAAAACAAGGAAAATACTTGATTAAAATTAGAAAAAACTCGTTTAACGTTCTTGAAAAAAAAAAGTCGTCTTTCATCCAATAAAACAAAGAATTTCATGTTGATCATTTGCAATATTATTAGTGCTCTCTCCTACAATTTACCCATATGAAACATTGATGGTGTTTGGCTTATATGAAGATTCCCCTACTATTAATTAGGTGGAAGCAGACATTTTAGGAACTATTTATATTAGAGTAACGTACACAAATATTAAAGGTCATTGAGTCTTTCCTACTTTATAATAGAGTATATTATATCTTCAAAATCAGTTAATTAAGTTTAAAAAGTGAGTAGCACAACATGAGTTTCACTAATCTCGAAATTTGAAGCTTAAAGAATTCAAAAGCAAGTAAAAGCGCGCAGCCGTAACACAAAAGCTGGCCATTTTCATCATACCGCTTAATGACACAAAAGTAATTAATTCGTAGAGCATTATTCTAACTATGCTCACCAATTATTAAAAGTCCTCTTAATTTAAGTAATCTTTATTTAATTTGTTTCAGTACATCACGGATTGTTAATCTGAACCATATTTTATTCCATGTTTTACACGCTTACATGTTACTTGGTAACGTAATGAACATTGGGGACAAATATTAAAAGGCACACACTATTTAATAATTAGTATTAAGATTATGACATTGTGATACAGTATAAAAAATAAAGGATTTAGCGATAATAATATTATTGTTGTTATATTATATTTAACGATAATAATAATATGCATAGATATAACATCAACACTCTATATAAATATTGTTAAAGATGCGATGACATTGAATTTGATTAGCTCTTCATTTTTGTTTCGAACAATTACAACCCCACCTATTGCTAGCTTTATTCACACAATTGTGGTCTATGTGCATTTCTTTCTTGTTCATGAAGGACATGGATATGAAAGGAAATCTCTTTATACATCCATAAGATAAGAGTTCTCTTGTTATCATTTCTTACTTCCAATACCAAATATAGTCAATGATTTCAACTAATTTCACATTTTCGACACAAAAATATATATATATAACTATATGAAAAATCACTTAAATTCAAAATAATAACAATTATAAACTCATCAATTTTAAAGTGTAATAAATTTAATTTAATAATAAGAACCTAGAGGTTTCAAAAACATAAATACACTCTTATTCATAATAATTCACATATATTTTTGAAATTTTGAATCCGTCCTAGGCACAAATAAAGTAGGTGAGCAATATTATCGTCGATGGTATGATGGAGCACCATATGCTATGAGGTGGTAATAATAATTTCCATAAACTTCACTTAAATTTGTTAAATTTTGTCGTCTTGTGCCATGCTCTTGATTTATTGGTCTAGCCATACCAAAGAGTTCCATACATTATTAATTAATAACTAAGAAAGTTGTATGCTTAATTAATGATAATTTATAATAGAAAGGATATATAGATCTACCTACCAAATAATCATATTTAAAGTAAATGATAATGTTGATTGGAAGAAATATATGAATTTCGTACCACTAAAAGATTCAGATTTTGACAATATTGGATTTGATTAATAATAAGGTGGTACTAAAATAATCTAACTTTGATAATGAAAGGTGGAAAGTGATGACGCTAATTCATAAAGATTATTGAATGGAAGAGCAAGCAAAGTCACTTTTTTCTAAGCCTCCAACTAAATTACGCTGGTTGATCAACATCATCAAACATTATAGTAATTTAGAAATATTTACCTTCCCACAATAGCATTTTCCATTTATTTTATAAATATAGCATTTGTTTAGAGAAAAATTTATCATCACATCTTTTAAATATTTTTCAGAAGCCAAGTATCTTTTAAGTTCTTAACCCATGCATGTTAGTGGTGCTGCGTAGGTATTTGAACATGTAGTTTCATCTCGTATTTTGAAATTATGAGATGAAATCAATATTTCTGGACATGCAATTTCATCTCATGAAATGAGATCTCAAATTCTCTAAAAAAAAAATCTTAATTTAAGAAATTCATATCAAGATTTCACTTTTTTTCAAGTATAAAAATTGGCCCGTGATAGCTAATATTTTGTAAAAAAAAAATTAAATCTTCACTTTTATATCGACATAATTTTTTGTAAAAATACCCAAAGAGTGATGAAATAATCATATAATATGAACATGATGATAAAATTATTAATAAAACAAAGGTTCAAAGTAACAATGTTGGTTCGTCTTCTCGATCATCCGATCAAGAAATGCATGCTCAACATGAGAAACTTGTCTGTACTACATGAGAGGATTATATTAAAGAATAGTATACACTATAACTCATGTTCAATTTTACTTTTTGTTGAACTAAAATTCGATCAATGAATGCTATAGTTTTTTTAGAATGACTTTGTGATAGTGTATTATATTTTTACTATGAACGTTTGCTTATTTGATAAGATTCCATAAAGAAGTGGAGCAATTTTGATAGTTTCCATAGCTTATAATTCTTTTAATGTCTATAAACAAAAAATACAACTTAAAAATTCAAATTACACATGTCCAAACAAAAATTTGACTTCATTTCATATTTTCATATTATAATTTCATGTAGTTTTTATAAAATCTCATAGTGTTAAGAGCTAATTACATCCTATCACTACTCTTTTCTAAATTACAAAAATTCCTTAAATTTGGTGGAATTCGGATACATCCCAAAACATCCCGATACATCGTGTCCCAGTTTCGGATACATCCCTCAACGTCCTGATACACCGCGTCTCGATTTCAGATACATCACTCAACGTCCCGAAACATCGCGTACGCCCAGACATATCGCATAAAGTGATGTATCCGACCAATACATTGCGTAAAGTGATGATGTATCCAACTGATACATCACGTAAAGTAATGTCCTAATACATCGTGTATGTCCCAATACGTCATAGAGTGATGTATCCAACCAATACATCACGTAAAGTGATGTATCCGACCGATACATCATGTAAAGTGATGTATTTATCTGATACATCACGTAAAGTAGATTTTTTTGTAATTTTTTTTAAAAAAAATAAATAAATTTTGTATTTAGATTTTTTTTCTAATTTCATCAGGCATGCTCTACGACCCAAGAAAATAGTTGGAAGTGCCAAAATCTTCTTCCTTTAATTGATGAAGATTCCATGTTTTTCATTTTAAAAAATAGAGATTGTTGTCTAATGTGAGACACTTGCTCCTCTCATCTCTAAGTTATCTCTCTTCCCAACCACCGGCCTTTCTCAATCATGATTTTTAGTCCATGCATCATCTAAACGTGCTCAAACATTAATCAATCTATTTTTACTTCTATCATAAAATAAAATTAAAAAAAGAAGAAGAATATATTTACTTGAACCCTTTCTAGAAGCCTTCCGAAGCTTTATTCAAGAAAATATATGTTTTTGGTACCTTTATATCTCTTTTACAGTATATGGTACTCTAAAAAAAAAATACTGTATGTGTTACTTAGATTAATCTATTATATTAGCATGTCAATTATCAATTATTGTTTATCATTGATATTTATATGCACTTATTTTATAATTGACCAAATTGTTTAAAGTTTTACCTAGTGAGTACGTACTTTGTTTCAAAAGTTGTTATGTAGTATACTAAAAATATTTTGTTTCAAAATAATTGTCAATTTAAATAATCATGAAATAATTAGTAATTTTTTTTTCAATTTTTCTTATAAAATTAATTATTTTAGAATTAAGAGGCAAATAAATATTAAAAAATTAATAAAGGGATGTAGTAACTCCAAAATAATTTTTTCTTTAAATGTTGTATAAAATCTTATCATAACAACTAAAAAGTAATCGATCGTATATAACTTAAATGCTTTAAATTACACTGTACTCTTGAAACTTGAAAATTCATCCCCTTCCTTATATTTTACTCTATCCTCTATCCGTTCCATATTAGTTATCCACTTTTCTTTATCGGCTTATTATGAAATCATAAATAAAAAAAATATATTAATTTGACCTATAACTTTTTCTGATCACTTTATCTGTGTTATTCATTAAAATCAATATAAAAATTAACAATAGAGGAACTTTATTTTGAAACTTTACATTATTTATACTTTCAAAAAGAGTTGATTTAAGGGGAAAAATAGAAAATGTATAATTAATTTTATCTTATTTTATTAATTGACAAATAATTTAGACCATATAATTTGAATAACACGAATCAAGTAAATACGAGACGAAGAGAGTATTTTTCAAAACCGAAATCTTATTTCAAACTTCACTAAAAGGGCGTATCAACTCAAAACCTCGTATTTTCCTCCATATACCCGTCTCTCATAAAAAAAAATATCCCTAGTAAAAGTTGTACTAACTATAGTAGATTAATCTAATATAATATAATATATACTATAGTCTAATTATTAAACAAGCTTTTTATCCTTGACCATAGTAATAGTATAGTGAGAGAAAAAGTAAAAGAGGGTCAACCCTAGTTTTAATTCTTTAATTAATTAAAACCATGGTTGGAAAATATGCAATAAATTAAGAATAGTTAATTTAAATACTCTATTTATAATTCATAATTTAGCTCCCCACTACTTCATATTCTATTTATTATTATAATAACATATGCACCAAATATTTTCATATACAAAATAAAAGCTCTGTCCTCTCTCCTAATTATTTTGAGGTTTGAGATTTGTTTTTAGGCTAATAAATGGGTAGGAAATGTTCACACTGTGGTATAACAGGTCACAATTCAAGAACTTGCAAAACTCATGAGAAAACAAAAAATGAAGATGAAATAATAATTAATGATGAAGATCCAAAAAATATTGGTATGATGAAACTTTTTGGAGTGAAACTTGAAGTACCTTCTTCTTCTTCTTCTTCATGGATAAAGAAGAGTTTTAGTGTTGATTGCCTTTCGAACTCGTCGAAAATTTCATTGTCAATGGATGCATCTAATTTTAGTTATTGTGACATGTCAAATGGCTATCTTTCTGATGTTGGAAGAGCTTCATATAAGAAAAAAGGTTAGTTATATAATATATGTATTATTTTTTTCCTTGTTTAATTTGCTTCAAATATTTCATTACAATTGATCTAGACACAAACTTTTTAAATTAAATTTCAAAATACTTAATAGAGTTTGGATTTTGGGGTTGGTCTATATAGTATTTTTATCTCTAGATGTACAACTCATATTATGAAAATCATGAAAAGATTTAATTAAGGTCTCATTTTCTGTTTCTTTTTCGTTGTCTTCTTTTTGGAGGGAAATATGGATTTAATTTATGAGAAATTTCTTTCATGTAATTATTACTTGATCTTCTTTCACGAGTTTCAATAAATTTTGATATAATTATTAGAATTTCTGTTTTATTATAAGAAAATTTATGAGTAAAACGTCAGAGGAATTGCAACTGGAAATATATACATCGCTACTAGAAAATATGAAATTAGCTATGAAATTTATCGTAATCCCCAGCTAAGTGAATTTTTTTATGATCCGTTGCTAAATAGCTTCTAGCTAATGGAATTTTCTTATAATCCGCTGCTAATTCATAGCTAAATAAGATTAGCATAAATTTGTTGTGGTTTAGCTACAAATTTTGTCTGTCACTAGTATATAGATCTGATGTTTAGGTATTTCTTCTTTCTTTCTTATGAGAGAGGAATTACATAAGTCCTCACATGTTAATGTTTTTTTCTTTTAAATCAAAAGTCAATTTAAGGAATTGATTTCTCGTATGATCAATCAAATAATAGTTATTATCTCAAATACTACTTTTTTATCCTCTTGATTACAATTTTCTTTGTTGAAGAAAATGGTAAAAAATGACCATATGTAATGAACTCTCAATTAAAAAAACAATAGTTTTGTATTGTTATTAGTTAGAGTTGCAACTTGGTTATGTGGCTTCTTCGGTCAATTGAAGTTTATATGAACAAAACAAGTAATACCAGTACTAGTAAAATGATAAATAAATACTAGTATATAATAATGAGTACTAAATCATATTATTCAAATCAACATATATTAAAGGAAATACTATCAAGTGACACGTGATAAATTGCTAATTGTTTTTTAAAAAAAATTGCCAAATGACCTAGTGGGAATCGTGCCTGGCTCCTCAAAGAGAACGTTAATTAAAGACGAATGGAAGATATAAAAAAGAATTGTCATATTATTAATGTAGTTCATCCAATAATACTTACTCCGTTTCTATTTATATGTCACTATTTTAGAATTTAAAAAACTAGATAAGTTTACTATCTTGCCCTTATTTAATATTCTCTTGAAGTCAAGTTTTCAATAAATAAACATAAATTAATTCATTTTGATTAATTAAACTGACGAATGAACCTGAATTAATAATTTAGTTTTCCAATGTTGATCAAATCCATAATTTTAAGGCTAATAACTATCAAGGATAAAATAGAAAGAATAGTGTTATTTATGTATTGATTTTGTGAAATGACACATATGAAAAAACTATTTTTAATAAGAACGACATGTAAATAGAAATCGAAGGAGTAGTATATTAGTTATATCCCAATAATTTTCTTTAACTTTGAATAATCACCTATTTTGAATTAGGCAAAAAGTTCCAACAATCCACTATTATGGATTAGTAGAGTTTCCTAATTTATAAGTGATAATGATTGAATAAATATCTTTTGTACCATTACTTTTGACTGTTTTAAGCAAATAGTAAGTATATATTAATTAGTTCTATTCACTTCTAACTTTTCAAATTATTATGATTCAAGTATTCCAACTAGAGTAGGTTGGTTTACTTTTATACTAGTTTAATACATTAAACATTTTCCAAGTAAGAGATTTTGTGGAAATTTGGTTTAGGAGTTGCATGGACAGAGGAAGAACACAGGATATTTCTAGTTGGATTGGAAAAACTTGGTAAAGGAGACTGGAGAGGCATTTCTAGGAACTTTGTCACCACAAGAACACCAACACAAGTTGCGAGTCATGCCCAAAAGTATTTTCTTCGACAAAATTGTCTTAATATAAAGAAACGTCGACGGAGTCTCTTTGACAAGGTACTTAATCGATCGAATCTATCTTCTTTTACTATGCCTCAAATTTATTGGTAAAAAAAACTATGATTTTTCAAATATGACCATTAAAAAGCGTGGTGACATAATTAATATCTATTCATCTTTAACTTAAAGAGAGAAGTGGTGAAAATGATCTTAAATTTGAAGGGAATTATTACTTTTGTTTATGAACTATATATGCCTAGTTCTTAAAATACCCCAGTCTTGACTAATTGAACTTAACCCCCATCCCCCATCCAGGGCTCAAGCTACCACATGACATAACAAGTGGTCTCAATCTTTTTTGTGCCCGTAATGTGCGTATGAATATATAACACATCATTTATCCGCGAGTGAAAACACGTTAGTTATTAGATTTGACAAATTAGAGACATTTTTAAGTTCATTTAGTTAGCTCTATCGGTGTTTTAAGCATTAGGCACCGTTTAGGAACGAAAGTAATAATTCATGCCAAATTTGAGGATATTTTCTCTCTTAATTTAATCAATGTTTTTGGATTCAAATCCTAAATATACTTCTTGCATAGGAAATCTTCACCCTTGTACGAAGTCAAATCAATCAAACTACTAAATTTCAGGTCAATATATACTAGGTGGCTAGAGAAAAACTTTGAATTTGAATAATTCCATTTTTCAGATTTTATAAATTAAACAACTCTAATTTTTCCAATAATCTATGGTTTCCTATATTCTTTTTATTTAGCTTCTCTTTTAAATTCAACTAGCTAGCTAGTAATTACAACTTCTTTTGTAATATGACCTAGTATTGATAATCAGGTTGGGATGGATAAATCAACTATGTTACTATTTGATAAAAGGGATATCAAGACAAATATTTCATCTGACAAGTCACAGCAAGATGATACAAATATTTCCATGATAAATTTCAGTACAACTTCATCAAGCAAAGATTCAAAGTCAAGTAGTCAACAATTTTCCAACAATTTTCCATTTATTAATTCAACAACTACTTTTACAAGTCATGATATTTCAGTTCAAGATTCACCACTGCCAGACCTAGAGCTCACACTTGCTGCTCCAACAAGAAAAAGTACTGCTCTTCTTGCTGGAAGTACAATTACTGTTGTTTGAGTAAGAAGAATAATAATTCTGCTTATATTTACTATATACTATAACAAGTTTAGGAGATTAATTAACTAAGTAGATGTCTATAAAAATAATCATTTATTAATATGGGCTGCTAGCATCATTCACCCTTGGTCCCCTCCACCTAGCTTACCATAAATACATTTATCTATTCCATTTAAAAAAAACTAAATGTTTCATCAGTGATGTAAGACATGAATAAAGTTCCATAAATAATTGTAATGATTTGTCAAAGGTTAATGTTTTACTACTTTTCATGTTACATTACATCATATCCTACTAAGCATAATATCACTTACTCTAGTTTTTTTTTTTCTTTCAATTGTTTATGTTAAACTTATGACGAATTTCTAACCATTGGTAGGGCTCTTACGTAGTAATAATATTCCTTAAATCAAAATGAACCTACAATTTCCATCTTAGGACTTAAAAGCAATATTTCCTCCGTTTCTATTTCTATGTCGTCTTTACTAAAAATAAATGTTCATTAATATTTGTCATTTCACAAAATCAATGCATAAATGATCGATATTATTCTTCCCATTTTACCCTTGAGAGTTATTAGTCTTGAACATGGGCGTAGCTACACTCATGTCAAGTTCATCGGAAAATTATACCGTATATACAAGTAATGATAAACAAAGTGGTTAAATAACATATTCTGGACACTCTTGACACAACAATATGATGTAACCTAGTGGTTCCAGGCGCCTTGAAATAGCAAAGACTCACAAACTTGAAGTGTTCGTTGGAGGGAGTATATTGTTCCTCCTAACATGAACGTAATCTTTAAGATGCAATATATAATATATAAGAATAATAAATACTTACTGATTAATTGTGGTCAAATTATTAGAGTCCTCTAGTGTCTTTGTTGGAGGAGTAGACAGGAAGTCTACTCAACTTTAAAAAAAGACTCAACGTGATCTCATTTGCCTGCAAGTTTCTGCATAATATTATTATTTTTTTAAAAAAATCCAGATATTTAAGGTTATTCTCTTAGAATGAGATCCCAATTCTAGCAACATTTTTTATTTATTTATTCAAGCCATCATCATTAGACTGTGAGCTTAAGGTGTAGGGAATCCGAATTAATCTCTACCATGTATATAATATAAGTAAAATAATTCACAATAATTAGGAGGGGGTCATGGAAACCTTGCCCTCTAATTTAAATAAAATAAAAATTGGCATAGCATTTCTTAAAAGGAAAGAAAAGAAAGTAGCCTATAGTCACTAGGAGTTGATTAGTTACACTGGGAACTGATCCGTTTAGTTAGTTACACTAGGCACTAATCCATTAAGCTAGTTACATTATTCATCTTAACTTAGAGGAACTAGACATCTTAAAATAGAGGGACAGTGACATTTCAAATATATATATACATGGACAACTCAGGGAGGGCTTATTATAAGATCGTATCGAGTGATATGAAAGCTCGAATTTAAGAGAGGGGCATCAAATTAAAATGAAGCTTGTAGCATGTAGGGACTCTTTTCATGTGTAGTGTAAAGTCCTTTTGACTCATTTAGAGAAACATATGACGTGGAAGTTGTGGCTTAGCATCGAAAGAGGTTTTAGCTTTACATACCTCAATTCTTAATTTTGTATACTTATAAAGAATCAATCCTTTCTTTGGGAAACTAATATACAATGTCAAGTGCATAATGA